>VYXF01006532.1:58149-118878 GCA_013397295.1 Polioptila caerulea | reverse complement strand
CAGGGAAGGTGCTGGAATAAAGGGAGGGGGAAACCCATGTAAGAGAGAACCAGGGGATGGCAACTGAGGGATTGACAGAAAACAGACTTTTCAACAAAGGTGGTAAGCAACTCAGGGATACACAACTGGGGGGAACTTGGGGGGAGAACTAGGAACATACCAGCTGAACATAAGAATGAATCCTTGATATAAAAGTACATAAATGATCAACAAGACTATACATCGCAACAGTTCCAGGTCTTTGCAGTCGAGAGCTTTTGGCAAATACAGCAATAATTTGTTGTCTCTTGGATGAGTCTGGTACCTTTCTAGTCCCAAAGCACATGAATTCATGTTCAGATGGCTTGCTGGGCAGTTCAACAGGTGGCATTACAAAGCAAAGAATGAGTAAATCACATCTGGAAATCTGGCAATAGAAGTCAGTTGTGTAACTCAGAATTCAGTCCAGCATGCAGACAAACAGAGGAAGGAGAAGCAGAAGCTTTATTCAGGCACACAAATACTTTCCTTGAGACACTTCCATTTTTCTGCCCAATATGGCATCCATGACTCCTGTTAGTACAGATGATCTTCTTACTGGAATTTGCTCAATACACCGCACAAGTAACCTACACTATTTTTCATTTGTTATTCTCACTCTGTAATGCAATCTATGAGGGTTTGCAGATAAAAGTGCTGAAAACCAGGCTGGTTCCTGTTAACTCTATTGTTTTTTTGCATTATCAGTGGTTGTTTCCTCAATTATTTTGCAATGCAGGCCTGATCAAGCCATTCTGGTAGCATCTACCTTATTATTAAAAGAGGAAAAAAAGGTACTAAAAATAATAGTTGCAGTTCTAAAATGTACTATCAGGTATATCAACTTTTTTTTTTTTTAATTCCTCCCCAGGTAAAGAAAAATGAAAATTGATGATTTAATTATACCATAAGGCAGTTTATTTGAAGCAACATACTAATTTATTTTTGAGGTACAAATTTAAGTACTCATCTTTAATAGTTATTAGATGAATACTGATATTTATTATTGAAACCTGCATTCCTTTTAGGTCCATGAGTTTATTTCAGCTGCTTGTTGATTGTAATGGGTTTTTCATATAATTTTAAAAGCACTTGCAGTTAAAATACTTGTGACAGTGAAGATATTAAAAAAAAAAAGAAACTATGGAAAATTAGTTTACTTTAATTAATATGAAATTAAATAGAAATTCTATACAGAAATTCTAGTGCCTTTTACATTTTAAATATGCTTTAACTATGGAAAGAATATGCAGAATTGTGACTAATATTTTACTACAGATCTATGACCTATACACTTGGGAAAAAAAATTTAAAAGTATTTTTTTATAAATACATAATTGTATGGTGTGAAATAATGTGGACCTAAAATATTTTCATGTGTTTTGAAAATACAGTTTCATATTTGGTTATTTATTGATACTTAGGTATACTACGATAAAATTTAAAAATCATATTTCTGATGCTTTTTGATTTGTTAAAAAAATTCAAGCTTTTATCTTTACTGCATCAGTATTTGAAGTTTTATTTTACAGTAGTAAAACTTCAGTTTATGTGTATGTATTCCAAGGTTTTTTTTGCTATTTAACACGAAGTTGAGCTTGAACTGAATTTATTTTGTATATATTAATTTTGTTCATCTAAGGAAATGGCAAATGTATATGTAAATGTAATAAATTATTGCTGAGAAATTTGATCTCCAATGTATCTACTTAACTGATGGGGTGAATTTGGTCTCTTCATCCCAGGAACATTGTGTATGTTAAATATGATGGGTTTCCCTGCTTGAGCAGAGAGGCTGGACCACATGACCTATTGTGGTCTCTTCCAACTTTGGTCTGTGATTTTGTCATTGTGTTTGTTTTGCTATATGTGTTCTTATTTGCTGTAGTTCTTGCGTAACTCTACATGAATCAGAACTTGGTTGATGTCAATGTAAGAACTGGGGCCTGATCATGATGAAGCTAAAAAAAATTATTTAGCTGTGATAGGAGATAAAAAGAGACACTTGATTTAGTCATGATTGCCATTCCTTCATTTTCACATTTAGTACCATTCATTAATAATTTTTAATGTTTCTCCAAACAGTATAAAAATAAGTTCATCTCATGTTCTGTGGAAAATGAAAGGAAGTGTGAATCCAGTTTTAACTTTTCAAAAGACATTTAAATATGGTGTTAAATTTCTCTAAACCCTGCTGAAAATCAGCCATCTCTTCTCTGTTGCACATTTAGACCATGTCAATTATGGATGTAATATTGTATAATTGGATATAAAAGATGAAGTCATATATCTCATTTAATTGTTTTAAGTGCTTGCTTTGATAAATGTATTCAGAGGACATATGGTCATTTAAGTTCTGCCAAGGTCATTTGAACACACAGTATTCAAATTACATGAGGTCAAAATACTCATTTGTACAGATAGAGATACACAAAAACATTGCTGCATGGCCTACTTGACAACATTCTATTGGCTAAAAAAAAATAGATTGGTACTCATGCAAAGACAAATGTATATTGCAGCATCTCAGCACTTGAAAATAGAGAAATATACCCACACATCTGTGGCATCTTTTTTTAATTCTGTCAATATCTCTGGTCTTCAGTGCCGTCGATGTAACAGGAAGGCATTAACTTATATACAAGAGCTTAAATGTATATTATTTATGCAATGGGAAATTAAGTGCTGTCAGATGTCATGTTAGGGACTTGGTTTAGTGGTGGATGTGGCAGTGTTAGGTTAACAGTTGAGCTTGATGAACTTACAGGTCTTTCCCATGCCAAATGACTTTATGACTCTGTGGTAAAACCTCTAAAAACACAACCTTGACAGCATCAGTGTGACCGCTAAGAAACCTGAGGACTAGTCTTCAGAAATAGCATGTCTGAAACAATTCCAAAAGCACAGTTAAAAAAAAAATTAAAGCCTTGTTCATGATGTCATATAGTTTATCAGTATCTGAGTGTCCTCAAATTCTGGACTGCGTTTAAGTGTCACCTGGTTTATTTAGCGCTGAAAACACTGTCTCTGTCAAGAGATAATTATGATCTATGTCAGTTTTGATTCTCCACCTTTGTTAATGTTTTTGTACAATGAACAGATTTAGAATGATGTACCATGGAATCTCTATGTATATAAAACTAATAGAAACGCAAAAGTGATGGAGCTCTCTCTCAGTTACTGATTGCCAGTAAAAGGCAGATGGGCAGAGTGTGTGAACACTTTTGTTCACAGTCAGACCAGGTGATGAATCTCCTCAGGTCCACCCTGAGGAGACTCAGGGTGAGAAGTTAGAGGAGACTCTAAGTGAGAAGACTTATCATAAAGGCATCCTCTCCCAGCAGTGCTGGAAACTTTGACAGATAAGTATTGGTTGTATAAAGTCTTTAAGATTGTCTTTTACATAAGTAGCAACTTCAGTAGCTAAAGATCTGTAAAGGAAATCTTTACTCCATCTCAGGCTTTTGCTTCGAAGAAAGCAGTGATTAACAATGATACTTGTCAAGATTTTGAGCTTCTGCTTCAAAACTACAAAAACTAGTCTTGGTTAACTTGGCTTCAGAATTTGCTGGCTGAACAAACACAAGAAAACACCTCAAAACAAAATCAGAGTGAAGCTTAGAGTATAAGAAATATTCTTCAAAGTGACAAAGCCAGCGCAAAAAATTTCAGTTTTCCATGTTCCAGCTGTTAATTCTTACATCCCCACAACAGTTTGCAGCAGTTCACTGTGACAATGAAGTGTCTGTCGAACTCCTTTGTAAAACAGATAGGTACACAAAATAGAGACTAGAAAGTCTGTTATAGAGCACTATATTATACTTCCAGGAATCAATTAGCCTTTGTGCCAAACCCCCTATGCCCAGGACTTCTGAAGATTTGTTAAAACAAGTCCTAGTGGGCTGAAGTATCTTCAAGAGTCTCTGAGCCTGGAGTTTATTAATTTCCAAACCCCTGTGAGCTAACAACGCATGAAAGAGGATCCAGGCAGAGAAAAGCTGGAGTTTGTACTAGGTGAGAACTCTATAACTCTGAAGGAAGTCTGTATTTATGTTCCTAAAAATATGGATCTTTTTCTTTCCCTGAGGAGCTAGGTTATTATCAGAAAGATGTATGTTTTTTTCTTTAAAGCATGGTATTTTTTTCCTAGACAAACGCTGTTTGTAAGAAATGAGAGATGGTTCATTAGAAAAAAGCGAGAACACACTATTTAGGATTGATTGCTTATTTATTTCGCGGTGATTAATTGGAATAATTTTTACATCAAAATTTTAATTTACACTTCTCTAAAGCTGTTGACTTAAAGCTGGCTTTAGCATTTCTCAGCTCTTTGCAACTAATAAATCTGTTTTCTGTGACAGTAGGACAGGATCTTTGTGTTTTTCCTGATTTAGTTTATACATCAAACTCCTATAGAAATATATCTACACAAAGACCATTCCCAATGTGGTATTTCTCCAGCATTAGTGGTAACCATGTCTTTTGTACAGTATTGTGCACTCAAGGGTTGTGTGAAAAAATTAAGACTTTTAGCTTAAGTCGATGATTTTGACAATGCAGTCCTTGCTGGTTCTATCCTGTCAATATGAATAAGATGCGCTATAAACTATTCCTGTGTTTATGTGTGAACTGCTGAAAGAATAAGAATATTGTGCTCAGTGTCATGGTGTAATCCATGACTAAGAGTAGACTAAATTAGTTGCCTCAGAAGCTAGAGGCCAAAAGACATAACATATTTTGCTCAGGACTTGAACAACAGAAATGTAAAACGTTTGTGAAAAATCAAGGCTGATCCCAAACTTCTGAGGCAGAGATATAGATAGGACATGAAGTGCTGACCATGGAAATAACTGTGTGATCTATAGCCATATGTCACTGATTTTTGCTTCTCAGTAAGGTCCTGTATACATGGAAAATCACTGTTTTGGTTTGATTTAAGTTAAATAAAACCTGTAATATTTCTAATGTACGGAATATGCTTTGTCTTTACTTTCATTTGACTTGAAATAAGTGCTATTTGCCCTATAGAGACTTGTGAAAAGTAGAGTGTTGTGGTAGGGATTGGAAGATTTTATTGGTTTGTTTCATAAGAAATTATTTGTTTTCTGCTTGATAATACTTGCATTGTGCTACCAGTAAAAATTTCCACAAGCATTTACTAGTGTATTACTGACATTTAATTTTTTTTTTGTGTGATTTTTTTTTCCAGTGGAATTGTGTTTAATCAAGCAAGGTTAAAAACCTGGAAGTGTTTATGCTTATGATTATTAGTAATTTTGTCAGGTATCAATTGACAGTATGCATGTACTTAGTATTCACTTAATTTTTAGTCAATTTTTGGTGAATTTGCAAAACAATGTACACTTTGATTCTGTAATGAGAATCCTAAGAGAATGAGAATCTGGTACTTAACCAGAGCAAAGATTGCAGACGTTATTTCTGGAAGTTATGGCAATGGATAGAGATTGCCATCATCATACATAATCAAATATGTAATCTATACTTTGCACTGAACTACTCATTAACCTCAATGTTGTGGAACAGTCAGTGTCTAGAGAAATGGGTTTTGATAATATAGATGGAAGTTAAAGCTTTATGTAAGGCCTCTAAGATGCAAATGGCTGACAAAGCTGAGGCAAATAAGATAATAAAGTGAAAAGTACACCCACTAAGACAAAAATAAGCCAAGAAGTTGTGGGAAAGTGTTTTATGTATAATTCCATTAAAAGACTTCCTTAATTTTTTGCAGATTACACAGATGAATGATACAAACTGATTAAGAGAAAATTGGTTCTAACAGTTATTCCAAACTGTAATACATTAGGAACATACATATTTTCTCCAGTGTTCAATGAGAATTTCTCCTTATTATGAGTTAAACACACTGAGAGATTGAAAAAAACATGCTAAGATTGTCCTTATAAAAGATGGTTAGGAAGGTTATGAAGATGGTATATATCTAAAATTTTGATGAAAAAATACATGGAAGTTTATTTAAAGTGGAAAAAATTTTGAAAGCCTTGGTCAAACAAATCTTTTTATTTAAGAAAAATTCAGCAGGAATTTTGCTTAAATAAAAAGTGAGAAAAATATGCATAAATAAATATTTAGTGTTTCTATATTTAAATTATTGTTATTATTAACCATGAAAATATAGATGGTGACTTCAATTAATCAATATACTGACTGCTTAAGTGGTAGTGGACTGGCCTCGTGTGAAATCAGTAAAATCTGATTAAAATATCAGAATTTGGCATGTTGACAGAAGATAAAGTGTTGAGCTCTTACAGTGCAGAAAGTGACACAAATATCTAGACATGTTTTTCCTGTCCTGAATGTAGGATTGTATATATGCAATATTGCAAAACAGGAACATCCAGCTTCTCAATGAGGCCATTCTGTATACTTCCAAATGAGCTATTTAAAGCAGAGAGCAGTAGATAAATCATCTTTACCTTGCTGTACAAATTTCAACTTATTTTTGAATGAAAATATCCTTGTGAAACTCTTTTCAAAAATGTAGAAAATAATATCAATCATATTTTTCGGAGCCTATTACTGAACAACATACTGTATGTTAGAAAAAAATGATGTGGCAACAACGTTAACTTACTGTCTAAATATCAGAAGCAGGAAAACACATTTGTTCCATCAAAGAGTAGGCTTACTTTCTCTCTAAATTAATTTCAGAAGTATTTAAATTTGAGTTAAGAATTGCTAGCAGTATTTCAGCTATTCCAAACCTTGGAATATTCTATTTAGATAAGGTGGCTGAGCAAATTAAAACATAAAGGCTAAATTCATTCCAAATTCATGTAACAGTCCCAGAGTCACTGAAAGTGCATTAGAATTAAATTTAATGCTTACAGATCAAATGGGAAATAGTTTGTGCACCAATTAATCAAAAATGCATTTTAATGCTCTTCCATAGAACATCATGACTGACATTTCATAAAGACAAAGTTACAGGTTTAGAAAGAATTGGCAGTGTTTCAACAACTGTTCTCTCTCCTCATTCCTTCCTGAAGCTGCTATTATAATCTGGGTTATAGGCAAATAAGTCTTCCAAAAAAAGAACATTTTACTACATAATTTCAAGTGGAAATTGTATTTCAAATGTATTTCAACAATGCTCTCTCTGCCCTAGAGAGAAAGTGATAAAAAAAAGGCACTGGAACCTTCTTGCCATCTGCTTGTAGCAACTTCCGCTGAATTTTAAAAACTGAGGCCAAGTATTCACTTTTCACCACTGATGGTAAGAGAAGTTTTGAAAAGATCAAAATGCTCCAGACTCTAAGCCTGATGATGGTCTTTTCAGTTCCTCTGTGGTCTGTGGGTCCCATTGCCCCATTCAGCAACTCAGCGAATGTGTGTGTAGGCTTTAACAGCGCACAAAATCAAGGGTGGAAGGGACATCCAGGTGTTTAGCCAGTTTTCAAATTATGTTTTGCCATTTCTGATAGCTTTCAGTTTGCCAAAGTTGTATTCCTATCCAGTTGCCAAGCTATCTGGTTTAAAGCCTATTTGCTTAAAGTAAGTTTTTGTTACCCTTTTCCATCCCTCAGGGCAGTGTTTAGATGGGCTGTGCCAGAAAATGTGCTGAAGGCATATTTTTCTAGCTATTTTATCATGTCTTCACTGATTCTGAACCTTGATTAAAAGTACTTATGGTGCCCAAATAAGGGAAATAAGCTTATGCGTGTCCCTAAGTGTGAGCAAATATATAACAAACATATTCTAATATGTGTTATAATGCCCACAGGCACTGTTGATCAGGGAACTGATTTTGCCCTTGCCTTGATTCTCCTTCTGCTATACAAGTAATTGACTTTCAGGAACCAAATCCAAGTGCTATTAAAGTCAGTAAAATTCCTGTTGTCTGCAGTGTTCACAAAATCTATACTGAACTGTTGTAATTCTTTGAGTGGTTTGTTCTGGTGTTGGTAATTAAACTTAATTTCCACTTTCTTTCAATTCATCTTTATTTAAGTTTCTTCCCCTATCTAAAGTGTCCAGGCATGAAAAATACAAGCAGCTATGTTTTTATTAGTACTATAAAGTATGGTCTTAATCCATTATTAAGAGTGAAAAAAACAGAACAATTTTATAAGTCTTACTTTGGCAAAGGAAAATGTTTTGTGAAGCTAGGAAAAAAATGGGAGAGTTGCAATTTGAGTTGAAACTAGATGTAGGAAAAATTGCAGATGTCACTTTTGGATTCCAAACTCTCTAGATGTATTATCATGAAATACAGAATACTTCTGTTCAGCAGGCAAAAATGGAGAGAGTTGTCAATACTTCGAACAAGCTGCAACTGATGTATGTATTTCAGAATGTTACAGAATAAACAGGAGCAAAAAAAGGTTGGCCTAGATGAGCCATGTGAATCGCTTTCTGTTCACAAGTAAGAGGTGAAAAAAATATATAACCCCCAGTCTTGGAGAGAAAAAGTTTATAGAATTATAACCTCAGGTATAGTGAATTGTTTTTGAAGTCAATGGAACTGTGTCTCTGAAGATATGGTCGAGGACTTAGATTCTACTCATTTGATCACATAACAAATGATGTAGAACTGTTGGAAAAAATGATTTTAGAAAGACAGAAAACTGGCCTAAAGAGAGAACCTCTCCTAGAGACCTATAGTCTTCCTGGAGGCAATGCAACACTCAAAATTTTGTATTTGCGTGAGTAGCATCAGTAACTGCAATGGGATTACAAGTGAATCTAGCCAATCACAAACAAAAATATTTTCAAGGTCCGAACCTAAAAGGTAGTGTTCCCAAATGTTCTAAAGTGATTTTTGAAATGAACTGTGTTACAGATAAGGGTTATACAAATGGCTGACAGTAATCCTTGTTGTCATTATCACCACTAGTGCAGAAGGGAACGGATGGCAGCACAAGGAAGCAGGCATAATGGCATATCAATGTTCAGAGTTGAAATCCACTCATCTTCTTCTTCTCTCATTTTCATAGACACAACTGTTTATGGAGATCTTTTCACTGTGGTAAGCATAGTTCTGCTGCTGGTGTGTGTTTATGGGTTACATAGAATGAAAAAAAACAAACCCATAAAAAATGATATTTTAAAAAAATCACACATCCAGAAAGTGGTGTGTTAAATGAGGATCAGAGACTTTGGATAGGCCTAATAGGTAGCAATATATGGAAAATCAAGAATTAACACCACTATAATAAACATGCATTTGGATTTGTGTTGCTATCAGAGAATACCAGATAAAGATTTATACTAGCTGTTATGCAACCACTGGTAGCTTAAATTTTGACAAGCAGTATCATGCTACATGCTTGTGTAGATCCAAATGACTATTATTGGAGACAAGAATGTTTAATATGCAATGCTAGATCAACATAATTAGAATATTCCTCAAGAATATATGAGCTTTGTCAAAAACAGAATTAAATTTTTGAAAGCATCTAATTTAGGAAATGAACTCCACATCAATTTTGTATAGAAGTGCACAATTTTAATACAATCTGTAGGGGAATTTTCTTCTCAAATAGTGTTTTCCTAAGAAATTTCTCCTGTTCATTATTATTCATATTCATTAAGCATTTACCTTAATTAAAGAAAATAAAACTCAGAACTTGCTATGAGACACATATTCTTAGGTTTAACAAAATTCTAGTCCATAATATATATTGATGAAAATGAAAAATGCTACTAAAATCCATCTATTAAAAATTGAAGTAATTACATTTGTAATAGAACAGTGATGAGCATTCAAGAAAAGAAGAAAGCAAAATCTTCCACAAATAATCACAAAGTACACTAGATGCGCTTTAAAAAAAAAATCTAAAAAATAAACATTTAAATTTAAGCAGAACTACAACTAGCTGATCACTGTAATGTAAAAAAAATGCAATCTGCAAGTTCAAAACCATTTCTGCTGTTAGTAAAACCTGCCTAAAGAACTATCCTAATCCCAGTTTCTCCACATGCACTTTGCACAGGGTAATACATTTTGTCCCAAGATCCACAAGTTTTTAGGTGGATGACACTAAAACAATGGCAATGTACCAAGCACACTCATTCAAAGAACTATGCTATGACCAGTCACTAAGAGATGTTATGTTTTTAACACAATCTCCCTTCTTTAACCTGTTAGTTCTGAGTCTGAAAGGAGATCTGTAAAAAACCCTTGCAAAATAAGCATAAAATTTGAATGGCTAGCTCACCACAAAACTAAAAACTATTAAATTGAAAGCTATAGATTTTTTTGAATATTAGTGCTCCCAGCTATGAAAACACCAGACTTTCTGTTTCTACTTGAGTCCTGAAAAAGAACTTTCATCCTCAGAATCCTGCCTGTTTCATTCAAATGTTCAGATCATTCAGATATTTATCACTATCAGATTATTCAGATTATTATCACTATTTCTATCACTATTCTGTGGTAACCTGGCTTCTTATAAACAGTATACAATACGGTTGTTAGAATCAAATGGGATTTTTAAAAAAGAGGATGTTTTCAGTTCAGTGTCAAAATAAAAACATTGCATTGGACACTGTAATGTAGGAACTCTTTTCTTACTAAAATGAGAGCAATTCAGATTACGGTAGTCAGTTATTTCTTATGGCTTTTTCAAATGAAAAAAACATTTCATGGAAAGAATAATGGTTTCTGAGGAAAAAAAGTAACTTTCAACACATCACATATTTCTTAACAAAACGGAAGTAGTTTTTTTTTAAGTAGGAAAGGTCTCAATTTTTCATTTTCAGATCAATTTAAAATTTAAACTACTATATGTAAATTATTTTATAATAAACCCACCAAAATTTAAAAAGTTTGTCCTAAAGTCTATGAGTTTCTGTGAATTATTGCATTCAAAGGTAACTAAAGTCCCTAAAAAATTATTTTGGACATGGAAATTGTTGTCTTGTATTTCAGACATGAATGTGGCTAGTCCTTAATAATGCCCAAAAAATTTGTTCCTTCCACATATTCCTTGAAATAAAAGAATTTACAACCTATATCAATTAGTGGAAAAACATTATATTGTTTGTACAGATATAATTGCTGACATCAACGAACAATAATTTTGAAGTGGAATTTGAGAAATACAGGGAAATCAGAAACTCCATGATGCAGCTAATTTCTTAAATAAGCTAAATGAATCTTTAATGAAAGCTGTTTCTCCCAATAGGCTAAAAAAGAAAGCTGTTCCTAATTTAAGTTTTGCAGTCAGTCTCTGGTATCAAACCATATTGTGTATTTCCCCTTCAATCATATTTAGCCATCAATTTCATCTTACGTCTGTTAGTTGGAAGTGAAGGAATGTTACAGCTTTTCTATTAGCAAAAGCTGTTATTAATAACTAATCAAATCCATCCAAAACATACTCCAAGAGAGGACAGAAGTTGAAGCTTTACCTTGTGACTGTAAACATGAACAATCAGACTGATTGACTTACCTGTTCAGAATCAATTTTTGCTGTTAAAGGTCCAACACTGCTGTAAATGAGCTCATAGTTAGATCATCAGTAGAACAAACATACAGACATAGGTTCCATCTTTGGGTTTACAGGGTAAGTAGGGTGGCACACTCTGTTCTGGAATATATTGAGATTTTGGAACCATGGTATATGAATATTTGCCCGTAGCATAACAGTTACAGAAGATGCTCCTCTGTTCCATCAAATTCATATAGAATTTATAAAATGATAATTCTCTTTGATAATTGATATTTGATACTGAGAAAAAAAAGACTAAACCTGCCTGGAATTTATGATGAGCATCAGTGGACTAAATAAGTTTAGCTTAACAGAAAAAGTTATAAATCCCTTCATTTGGGCATTCACTTTTGCAATTCTTAATTCATTTTCAAAGTTACTACTTATGCTAGAATACAGAATAAAATTTCTTGAGGCTTACACATGCATCTTCTGTAAACATTTTTTATTATATGTAATTTCAGTTACTTGTGGTAAATCCCTGCTGAATCTAATAGACATCAGTTTTATTCTTAAAAGTTCTTTCATTCTTAAGATCTTGAGATTTTAAGATTGAAAAATCTTGTTCCAAATTATAGTACTACTTGTATTAACTGTCTGAAAACATCCAGCAACTAATTAATAAATATTTCATAAGAATTGTGACAAAAATTTTCAGGAATATTAAGGCATTTTCAATGAGAAAAAGCCTGTCTTAGTGACTAACTTGTCAATAATCAAGATAATACACAATTTTTATTTGCAGAAATCCTATTATTATGCCAGTACCCTTGCAGATTTGAAGGTATGTCTTATACTAGTAACTTATTGAACAAATCTGTTGACAGTCAAGTTTTTTAATTAGAACTAAGACATAGAAAGGAAAATTAGAACTCCACTTGGTGAAAATGCCTGATTGGAAAAATTATAATGATTTTAAAAGAAATTACTTTAAACTACATCATTCACAGAATCATGATAAATTGGAGAAAGATGTAAGATTCGCTATTAGACTCCAAACACCTTGCAGGTTCAGTAAGAATTGAATCACTGCAGTTTTACCATGTCTATCAGGTTTCAGGTTGTGTACTTCAAATTATATGGTATAAATTTTTGCTTTAAAATGTACTTGTAACAAAATAAGATAAAATTTACATAATTCTCTGAAATTAACTTCTAAGTGATGGTTCTGTATAAATCCAAAGAAATTACTTTATACTGTAGTTATTTTGTCACAATCAATAATCTTTTTATTCTTCAACAGATTTTAAAAAAATCTAGTATGTGGGAGACAGAAAGTTATATTAGATAGGCCTGTTAAGATGTCTCCTGAAAACAGTCATAATATCATGTTGTACCTGAAGAGAATTTTATCCCAGATGCTGAATTTATGCTTCTCTAGATAAAACCGATCAGTTTATAGGCAAATGTACTGCTGTTATGGAAGCACTTTGCCGTATTTTCTGTTTCTATACATATTTTGATGTAAATAAAAGAAGATTTATAGCAATGTACATTATTGTAAAGGTTATATAAACAGAAACTGGTGGTGTGCTGTCAATCTGACTGCAAATTGGGTGCAGACTTCTACTTAGAAATATTAGCACTTTATGTTAGTCTTAGAAATTCAGACATAAAATATCTGAGTTACCCTCTTCAATTATTATTCCTCTTATTCAAAACTTTTCTTGTAAAAAAGATGTATCTATATATGCATATATACATATTACTGTATGCATAGATGTAGCTGATGTAGTTGCTTCCAGAGTGGGATAGTTTTGAATAGAAGTGAAGGGAGATCAAAAGACAGTACCCGCTCTGAATTTCTCAAGGGGAAAATGTGCTTAGTGTTGTTTGACCAATATAATCTTTTCTTCTGTGGTCTAGTACAAGCATAATGTGTTACTATATTTTTTCCTGCAGAGAGTATCAAGTACCCACCTTTGGTCTGACTTAGAACAGAGTCAGTGTAGACAATAAAAAGTAAATTAATTATAAAATTTTTAAAAATAAGAACTAGCAAATATTTTTTGAGAAAACTGAACTACTTGCTTCTATGCTTTTAAGAATTTTAAGAATTTTTTAAGAATTTAAATTTTAATTTAAAGCAAGTGTATTTTAAATATACTGGCCAAAATGAAGGTTGAATGGTTAGACAAATATTTCTGTCACATATGTCCCTCCACACGGGCAAGAATTCTAACAAAAGAGACTGAAAACAACTTTAGACAAGTTCTGATTAGACTATAACCATGTCATACTCAGATTTTGCCATTAAAGAAGTGGTACACATAGATGACAGACTTTTTCACTTTTACTCACAATTTTAATTATTCTTTTCTAAGTGAAAAAGGAAAGGTATAATAACTAATCTGATATCAGCACACCTTCCAGTGACTCTGGAAAATCAGAAATATGGTGGTGTGCTGGTGGTGGTTGGGATAAAAGTAATTTTCTTCATGGTAGCTTGTATGGGGCTGTATTTTGGATTTGTGCTGTGGAAATAGCATTTATAACATAGGTGTGTTTTAGTTACTGCTGAGCAGGGCTTGCACAGGTCTGTTCTGCTCCTCACTCCACCAACACTGGGGATGCACAAGCAGTCAGGAGGGGGCACAGCCAGGACAGCTTATACCAACTGGCCAAAGGGATATTCCACCCCACGTGGTGTCATTCCAGTATTTAAAGCTGGGGGAAAAGGAAGGGGAGAACTTTCAGAGAGGTGGCATTTGTATTCCTGAGTAACTGCCACTTGTGATGGGGCCCTGCTCCCCTGGATGTTGCTGAACGTCTGCCTGGCCATGGGAACTGCTGCTTGAATTCCTGCTGTGTATGCATGACTTTTGCTTTCTCTATTAAATTGTTGGTATCTCAATCCATGACTTTTCCCATTTTTGCTCTCTCAAACCTCTCCTCCGTCCCACTGTGGGGGAGTGAACCAGCAGCTGTGTGAGACTTAATTGCCAGCTGGGGTTAAACCACAGCAGATGCAAGAAAGGGAAGTAAAAGAGTGACTTTATCTACTAACCAGATTTTAATTATGGAGAGTTTGATACTAAGCCACTTCTGTAAAATTAATTCAAAGAAATTGAATTCACAGAATTTTCTTATTTCTACAGTACTTGATTGGATTTTGTCTTCATAAAATATGTGATATCTTATAAATTTCACAAAAAACAATGGCATTCAATAACAATAGAAAGCAGCATAATCCCTTGGATCAGGAAAGTAAAAATTGAAGCATGTTTTTAAATGTCAATACCACCAATAAATTATTACTAATTAATAATTAAATATAATTTTAATTTGCAATATTCTTTGTGCTTTCCAAGAAGAACTTAATAAATTATTATGTTCTCAATATCACTATTGGTATATGAGTTTACTGCAAAAATATTAAAATATAAATTATAGGGATGTTAATTTCAAATATTTCTGCCTAAATTGTCATTATATAAAAAAAAATAATGCTACATTAATTTCTAGTTATCTGTATCAACGTGTGTATTATGCAAAAATTAATTTTGATCCAGGGTTTATAAAATTCTTTTTTTACTTAAAATTGCAAGTGACTTTTCAAAGACAAGTTAAGTCTTGACTTAAGCACTCATGCATGGAGACCAAATGAACTTAAAAGGGGCAGATTTCTTTGTACCATTATCATAGCATGGAACTTACATGCAATATCTTCAAAGATTTCATATTCATAAAGATTGCTTTCATATTACAGACATGTTTTATGCAGCTACACTACAATCAAAAATAAGGATTAGAAAGCCCTAAAATGTTGTTAAAGTGCCTATGGGTCCCAAATTAAAATCAAGCTTCCATGAGGAACACCAGCACTCAAGGGTGTGTAATATTCTCTAAGCTAAACGCAGATTGAGATGTAATTGAGCTAAGAAATTTATCTTCTTACTTTCCAGTGGTTCTTAGTCAGGCAACTCGTAGAATAAATACTAACAACGCTCTATATAGGGGTAGGAAATTACCCCTCAAGAAATTATGATGGTTTCCATCAAGCACTCAATACCACCACAGATGATGTTACTTCCATCTGTGCAGCCATAAGTCTTCTAAAACAAACTTACTTAAAGCAAAAACAATAAGCTCCATCTGAAAGGTGTACTACTGAGACAAGGCTTCATTAAATTTGGAAAGAGTAAGGGAATTAAGAGTAAGTGAACTTATATCTACCCCACGAGTCACTGTAAAACTGCACCTATTACCTGTTTGTCCTGGGACAGCCTGTCACCTAATACAGCAGGTGAGCATTTTCCATGAGCCAAGTCAGCGTTACTAAGAAGGCCCTGCAAACTGTGTTTGCTTCCCCAGTCTTTGTTTCTGTGTGACCATTGCATTGCAGCAAAGGTGCAGAAACAGAGAGGGTGTATCAGCAAAACATGCTAAGAAAAATAAAGCTATCTTTATGCACTTCTTGAGGAAAAGGGGGAAATTTGCTTACAAACATGTTGAGGGGCAAGGAAACAGGAGGTAAAAAAATGAGTGCTTCGTTAGTATTACCCAACCTGCAGAGAAATTGCTGCATTTAATGAGCAATCAGAATGTTCATTTAGTCTAGTGCCAGATCTTGTTTTCAAGGAGACATTTGTGTGCTTAGATTGTTAATTAGCTACAGCATCCATAACCATGCCCTGCATATAGGATAAGGGCAACAGTATAATTGAAGCACATGTAGAATTATAAAATCCAAAATGAGATTTCAGGGGAGGAAAAACCTGTGAAATGAAGATTCATGTCCCTCTTTGATTCATGTGAACAGGACTTTTGACAGAAAGTATCAATGAAATCACATTCTTCTTTTGTTTCTTGAAGTTGGATAATAGAACCATATCCTATTGACTTTTGAAAAATATTTTTCAGATGTTAGTATCACAGTTAATGTGTCAGGAGGGGCAGAAATGCTGGAAAAACCAGCCAGCCAGGAATGCATTTAACATGAGGTCAGTATGTAATGTTTGTGCATATAGGTTACCTAGTGAATTCTAGTAGGGGACAAATCATCAGGTTTTAAACATTGGAGCTTTAATTTTGATGACAGAACACATGAACGACTACCGAAGAATGCATATGTCCAGCTGTAGGTTTAGGCTTTATAAAGCCTTGACTAATTTGAACTAAGTAAAGTGGCCACAGGCAAAGTTACACAGAGGGTATCCAGTTCCTCTGCACTGATTGCATTGTAGTGTCTTGCATACATTGCTGACTTTTGAATAGGAAGCTATACCAATTTTTTGTATTCTTTTTACATTGAACACATAACACTTTTTAACAAAGAAAATATAAAACATATTTTGTAAGCTGAATTGTTACAGTTCATGTGGGAAATCAATAGAAGCATAACCAATAAACAAAGTATCCTTGTGCCTTGTCCAGGAAACAGAATTAAGACTTCATGTTTTCAGTTTCATGTCTAGAAGTATTTTTATCTCATTCATGTTTAATCTCCTTGTTTATCTCATTCAGCAGTCGGCATACAAATCCTCAGGAACTAAGCATGCACTTTGTAACATGTTTGAAACGCTGTTGGCATGAGGACAGTTTGTTCTTTTGGTCCAAATGTCCACCAATTTCTTCACAAGACAAACAATTAAACAACTCCGTTTACCTGAAAGTGAAAAGAAGGGGCAGCAAAACATACTGCCAGCCTTTGATGTGTCTAGCTAGAGTTGGCAAGATCCAAAGGAAGATGTTTTATTTAAATTTGGCAGAAGCTGGAGGCAGGGGAGGTTCCTGAATTCTGCAGTTGTTCCAGTCTATCTATGATATTCTCTCCAAGTCACTGAGGGGATGAGTTGGACCTGCTTTCATTACATCCTTCTGTATATTCCTTTTACAGTGTGAATCTTGCGCAGGATGCCAGTTGGGTGCCAGTAGGCTCTTCTAGGCATAAATCATGCTGCTGCTGTATTGAAGTAGCCAGACCAGTAGACACCTGACAGATGTCTGCTGGGAACTCAACACAGGGAGAAGAAGGAGTCTAGGAAGTCATTAGAGTGCATGGAGGATGGCTTCTTGTAACGGCTGGTGAGTGAGCCTGCTGGGGTGGTCCCTCTCTCGACCTGATGTTTACAAGCAGAAAAGGGCTGCTGGGAGGAATGGTAGTCAGAGACCATGTGAGGTAAAATGACCATGAAATAATGGAGTTCTCAATATTTGGTGAAACAAGGAGGGGCACCAACAAAACTTTTACACTGGACTTCTAGAGACTTCAGCCTGTTCAGGATTCTTATTCAGTGAGCAGCTTTGGAGATATGAAGGATACAAACTAGTTTTAAGAATCTGTGTCACAAAACTAACTGTCCTGTTGTGGTTACTTTCAGTAAATTAATTTGTTCTTGTTCACTATACTGTGCCTTTGTAGGTTCACTTCACTTCTATCATAATTTAGGTGCCTTGGTTGAGGCCACTAAAATCTTGTATTACTCATTTAGAACATATATGATTGCCTTCGTCTCTTAAATAGTTCTTCAAATATGGCATCATTTTCTTGCAGTTTTTCCTTTAGACTGGAACCAGCACTTGTATGCATTTGTTTTCAATGAGATTCTAACAAAGCAAACAAGAATAGAAAAAAACCTCAGCAAAATCTGAATGCAAATGGCACAATACATTTGAGAAAAGTGAAAACTGGAAATTAGAATGGTCTTGTGTAGATCAATATGAAACCATTATACTCTGATTAATTTTTCAAAACATTGAAAAAGGGAAATAAACACAATGAAATCAAGAAATGGAATGACAGACTAATGGAATCTTCTCTTTTCCCCTGTAGAATGGCCAGTTTGGAATTGTTTTCAGTTGTGGTCAGAAGGTAAAAATAAATATTGCCTGTAAAGGAAAATATGTAATGAAAAAATGCATGTCATTTTTTTTAATGAAGAATTGAGTCTTCATCAGCAAATTTCTCTTCAAAAAAGTATTACTGTGGCAGTTCAGGACACCACAGATGACAGTTCAGTGAAGCACAAATAGAGAATTAAGAGCTAATAGAGAGCTACCTCTAGAGTAATAATCTAGTAAGGAAACTGCATATATCACATTCTAGTCAAATGACCGTATTGGTCACTCTCTAGCCTTTGGTGGCTGCTTAGTAGTGTCTAGCTAAAAGCTAAAAAAAGAGTAAGAAAATGAGCAAAATAGAAGGGAAATAGACAATCTTCTCTTGGGGAATTACCTCTTCAGTTATTAGAACTCTGTAAGACTCTACAGGGAGTGGAGATGGAGACAGAGAGAATGGGGAAGAAGATATAAAGAAGGATAGAGGAAAACTTCCAGTCTAAATACGTATTTTCAAGCTGTATTAAAAAAAAAAAACAAAAAACAAAAAACAAACTAAACCTCCAATCTCTAATCATCTTGGAAGTGGCTGCCTACTAGTGAATTCTTGTTAGAAGGCACTTGTCATGGTAACCAAAGACAAAGTTTTGTCTCTTAAA
Source organism: Polioptila caerulea (assembly GCA_013397295.1). Lineage (NCBI taxonomy): Eukaryota > Metazoa > Chordata > Aves > Passeriformes > Certhiidae > Polioptila > Polioptila caerulea. The sequence goes on along the minus strand of VYXF01006532.1, from coordinate 99,947 downwards.
AAGCATGAGTATAGCAATGTAACATTCTCACAATGCCATATATGCTGTTTTCAGAAGGCTACACCCTATATAATTCATCTTGACTCACAAAGCTACCTCAGTTTTGTCCCAGCAGTAATATGCTTTATGGAGTAAACAGCTGTGGTCTAAAAGCAATACAGCAATGTATCCTGACTTGCAGGATATTACTATTACCATGTAGATACATCCGTGATATGGCCAGCAGAAGTCTCTGCCCCTCAGACCCCTGAATATTGTAAGCTGTAAGCTGTTTGAGGTCTAAAATTTCATTGAAGTTACTGGAAATCTGTGTCAGTTTAATACCTTTAAGCTCTACCTGCATCCAGCTATGAATATCTGAAACAGTTAGAGCTTTTGACTATCTTTTCTACAAACCTTCAAAAAAAAGCCATCCATTCCCAATAATAGCTTTCAGTGTTTTTCTGTCTTCTGCCATCCTCTTGGACTATAACAACTTCAGTTTTTGTCTTAGGTTACAAAGTAAGATGTAACCAAAAGTATGTATTCTATCACCATCTTCATAAGCTGTTAAAAACAGGCGGGGTGGTGTTCCTTATCTCCTCCATGACTCATCCCTGATAACTCTCACTCCCAGCAGAGGGATATCTTCTGCTAATGGTCCATCAAGTCTCACTGCATAACTCATAAAATTACATCATCCCATTGTGAGATGCTCTGCCTAGGGGGAGGAACCAAACATTCCTACCTGGATATAATCTGAGTTTGGAACACCACAGGGGGCCTTATCCAGTGGATTCCCAGAGGAAGACCAGACACTTCTATGCCAACACTGGGCCTTCAGAGGAAAACTACACCCTTCTACAGGATCACTGCTTCAACAGAGCCACATCTATAAATGCAACAGGACTGCAGCCATGATTTAATTGGATTGCTAACAACATCCTGACCAACAGGGTGTCAGGTTGTATTCTGACTTTGTCAATGTTTCTGTACTATTGCATTTATTTTAATTTTCCTATTAAATTGTAGTTCTGACTTGGGGTCTCCCACTGGCTTGCTTTCAAACTAGTGCAATTATTTAACTGTAGATGCCATTAAAAAAAATGGATGAAATTAACGATATAACAATTAAACACCATGTGAAGTTCTGTATTCATTATACACGTTATAGGATTTTTGTGACTGAGTCACAGAATGCAAAACTTTGAAAATAATAACTGGCCACAGCTGGAACACAATTAGCACCACCTTGACCACGGTGTCACAATACAGATTGTTAAGTGGAACTGAAAGGAGTTCAGCAGTGAGTATTGGTTGTCAGCCCTTCAGAAAGCATGAACATCACTTTGAACATCAGCTAGAAAATTCGTGTCCATCAACAGGCAATTTTTTTCCCCACGTTAGGGTTCTGAATGAAATTGTTTAGGGAAGAGGGACCTAGAAAGGACACAAACTGTTCTGTAATCACAATGATAAAGAGCTATAAAATGAGGAAGGCACATCAAGAAATGGTGGCTACCAGCTAAGTACGTTCACAACAACTTGCTCCCTCTTGTCCCCCATACCAGAGGAAAAAAATGAATTGTGGACTGAGGTAAAGACAGAGAGTTCACATGGCAGTTACTCTAATGAGCAAAATAGAGTCATCTTTAGGAATTTAAGTGAATTTATTGACAATTGATCTAAGTATTCAAGTACTGATTCAGATGTTTGGAAACAAACAGTACAAACACTTAGGGAGAACACGATGTTCCTTCCCAAGCTTCCTCCCTCCCACCTTTTTATCAGCATATATTACACTCAGTCCCTTCAGTGAGGTAATAGGCAGCTCACAGAAAGATCAGGACATAGGAGTTTCTCTCAGTTGCTCCTTTCTTCTCACTCTCCATAAAGGTCTGCAATCCTGATTGGAATATCTGTTCTACTGATCTGCTGAGTACACTAATCTGCTGAGTACCTCCTTTTTATTCTGTTCTGACCTTGGTGTTCCTGCTTTTTTTCTTCCTTGAATTCTTAATCCTCTCTGTTTTCTCTCTGCCCTCATTATTCTGTGGCATTTTGTGACCCTTCTTAAATATGTTTTCCCACATTTGAGGGTGGCTGATGTGTTCATCTGTGTCCCTTGGTAGGACTGTTGCATCCAGCTGTGTCTGGCATGGGGCAGCCCCTTGTCTGTCTTCACAGACACCATCTCTGTAGTTCCCCAGTGTAAGAGTTCTATAACTCCTACATGTCTCTCGCCTGATAGGGGAGGCTAGTCTTTTAAGGTCCTCTTCAAGTAAGAAAAATGAACTGGACTCACGGTTGATCGCTTTCTCTGGTTGTTTATTCTTTTCTTATCAACAATTTCTGCACACCTAGCTTGAAGGAGAAAGGACACCAAAGAGCCCAAAAGCAAAAAGCCTAAAAGCTAAAAAAGTCTAAAAGGCTAAAAGCAAAAAGCCTCTAGCAGTCTAAAGCCAAAAGTCTAGAAAGTCTAAAGCTAAAAGTCTAGAGAAGTCTCTAAAGCTAAAAATGTCTCTAACACACAGATTCAAGGTCTTCTTAAAGATAATTTACCCAATTATCACCACGAACGTACATTATTTCTACTTTTCTACCAATTACTAACTAAACTTCTATTCACGTTGCAATGTACTGTGGCAAATTCTAACCAATCATCCTGTGTCCCCAACACAGCAGAATATGGAGTAGATGAAGAAGGAAGAAGCCTAAAAATCACAAGGATCCTCCATCTTGTCTTCATTTACTTACCATTCTAATTTCCCAAAAATCTACATTTCTCACCCTGTGATAACTTACATATTATGCTATTATCTAATTTATATACATGAAAATTCTGTCTCATCCCAATGCCTAGGAAGCCCTTTCCATGGACACAGGTTAAAAGTACTATTTTTCAGAGGGTTTGGATCTTTAAAACCTGCAGAGAAATATTTTCTGCATTCCAGATTCCAACACCCCTGTGACCACATTTGGATGCTTGCACCCAATCCAAGGGCTTTGGAAGAGAAATCTTTCTAAAATACTTTCTTTACTGAAAGACTGTATACTTTTAAAAGCAGCTCTGAAGGTGTAATGGCTTTGGCTTGTGATCAGATACTGCACTGACAGATCTTGCAGAGTGCAACACTGAGAGCCTTACAAAGTAGTCACTTCCAGGAGGAGGAAATATCACAAATACAGTGTTTTCTCACCATATCTTTGAAGAATATAATCATGATGTCCTTTCAAATATTTAACCTGCTCTAGTTAATGCATGCTAGAGAAGTCTTACTTTCCCCCTCACTTGCTACACATTTCTTAAGCTAGGAAGAGCCAGTATATCCATTATTGCATGGCACATGTTCACACAGCCTATTTGTGCAACAAAAACTTTGAAAATTAAATGATTCATGTCAATGCTTGATTCATCAGCATCTCATTTCACTTATATTTTGTGAAGCATGACAGACTTGTCACATTGCAATTCATTTCACCTTTTTTGAGCAGAGATTGCAAACTAAGATTTAGAGTGCATCTCTGTTCAAGGAGGTCCTGTGAACTCCTGGTACCATGGGCTGTAATAAACACAGACAATAGGCATTCTAAAATCGTCTGTGCTTTAATTTAGTTAAATGCTGAAATAAAGGATGACCCAGAAGGCACACGTATCTGTTATTCATGTGAAATCCTGCAGTGCACTACAGATGGCAAATATTTTGTAAAAAAATGTATTGTAATACCTCAAGTCCTGATAACAGACCTTTGCTCTGCTATCGTAATGTTTGGGACCAAATAAACTCTGCGAAATTGGTCCTGAACTTAAAGGACTATCTAAAGCCTACAGTGGATCCTGCAATATGAGAGAATTAATTCAATTTCTCTGTAAAAATTATGACATTGCTACGTGACTCTAAAATATTTCAAAGCCTTTTTCAGTATCACAGTCACAAACTATTGACCAAACTCCCTCACCCCTACACCCATAACACCAATTTGTTTTCAGAGGAACTGCCCATGTGTGAGAAAGTAATTTGGCTTGATGTGTTGGCTGAAGAATACAGAGGCAAAGGTCTTTTCCCCTCCTTCTTTTGAAACTTTAGATTGATACTGTAATTATGTGCAATGATGGTTCAAACAGCAAACCTACTTTGAGGAAGTTATAAGCACTGATTTTATTTGTCTCAATTACTAAAAAGAAAGGCATAGAAGATGTTGTTTGGCTGTTTTGTAGGCAAATGGTGAAAAAAATGGACAAAATGGAATTCTAGACATTAACCTAGTGAAACTGTGATACATTTTATTCATTATATATTGGTCTCATTAAGTTTGACAGATCCAGTAACTTCTAGCTATTATACCTTTTTTTGTATTATGACAGTTCCAAAAACCCAGTGTGTTGTACATCCAGGTGTTGGAAACTTCCCTTTCCTTGATAGCAGACCAATTCTGGGGGAAGATACACTCCCAGTGTTTCCCTAAACATCTTTTCTTTATTAAGCTGCAACTTCAAGAAGAACCAAGCTGGTTTTGAATCAATCACCTATTTCTATTTTCTATTTTTCTATTTCATATATTTCACACATTCACTTTTAAGTACCTGATTGGAGCACAAATACAGATGACAATATATCATAGAATCACAGAATAGTTTGTGCTAGAAAGGACTTCAAGGGTCTTTAAAGTTTCCAGGGATGGTGCCACCTCTCTGGGCAACTGTTTCAGTGTTCCACAATCCTCATCATAAAAAATTTCCCCCTTATGTCCAGTCTGAATCTACATGCTTCAGTTTGAAACCACTGCCCCTTGTCTGATGGCTGCAGGCTCTATTAATATTGCATACTCTGAAGAGCACGGTTGTGCTGGAACACCAACAGTTTCTAGGTAGAGTTTGGAAAATCCTTCAGAGGATCCTTTGTAGATATTGTTTACAGTTCTAGGTCCCAAAATTTGAAAAGGATGTTGGGATATGTGAATGTGTCCCAAGGACAGCACTTAAGCTGGGGAAGGGGCTGGCAGACATGTCCCCTGAGGAGTGGCTGAAGGCATTGGGTTTGTCTTGTCCAGCTGAAAAAGTCTATACAATTCTATGTCTAGGTGAGAGTGAAGGAACTAGGAGACAAGTTTGGAAATATTTACATTACTACATAGAAGCTGCTAGTGATATAGAAACACTCAAACCTGTGAGTCTGAGGAAACTTCATGTGAGAAAAATAAGATCTTTTAATTTCTTGAGTTCAGTGACTCAGAACAGGAGGAAGTGAACTGAGGGAGATAAGGAAATCTTTTGCTAAAGGAAATGCTGAAATGCTTTTTCTGTTCTTTTCCCAGCTGAAAGCTCACTATCAAAAGAAAATCATATATTATTTGAGATGAGAACTGTACTGAGAAAAGAAAAAGAGGAAATCATTTTTCTCAACAACAAAAAAAGCCTGCAACTGAGAAAAAGCAATGAAATCTCATGCACACACAAGCAAAAAAAAGAAAAAAAAAACAAACAAAAAAATTTCTAAGCTACTTTTATTTGTGATAAGCTAAAAAACATTACTGTAAAGTAGTGTCAGATTCCAGAGCTAAACTAAAACTTCCTAATGATAATAATGTGGTAAAACAACAGGAAGTAAAACACATTTCCATACTGATAGGGGACTGTTTCCACCTTTTAGTGCTCTCTAATCTGGAGGAAAAATTTATCACTTTGCTACTTTACATAAGAATTTTCAGATATGATCTTTCACTTCTTCTTATTGGGAGGTGGGCTTATTTTGTGACATCAGTGCAACTCAAAAATAACTCTAGTCAACTGAGTCACCCTACCATCAAATCAGCCAAATTTTAGAATCCAGCCCCATTTCCTTAGACAGATATTATAACAATATATTCGGAAAAGAATATAGAAAACAAAAGTATAAAAAATGTTTGGTGTATTTGAAAGGGTTGTCTTAATCCCCACAATAATTTTCAGCGCCCTCACTAGAATTAATTTTTCAGTACAAAAACTACACACTATACTGTAAAAACACACCTACTGTATTGATACTTCTTGCTTTTAAATAAGCCAATACAAGTGGATAATTACTAAGTCTCCAACAAGTTTTGTAAACCAATTACTCAACTGTCATGTATTTTAGTTTACAAGGGTCTGTGTGACTAAAGACACAGGAAATTCTACCACTGAGACCAATAAGCAGACTTTGTCTTACTGTGAATTTACTTAGAACACTGGCAGTTATTTGTTTGGTTTCTTTTCTGTTTATTTTCATGAAGAGAGTGCAAAATACCTCTAGATTTAATGTGAAGTAAAATTTATATCTTCTAAGTGATGTTTCTTACATACACAGAGATAGTAAAAGGCTCACCTGCCTCCTCTACTTTCCCTGTATGTTCACAGGCTCTTGCTGTCCTGCAGTTTTGTTTGCCTCAAAGCACCAATCCCATTGAAGGTCAAAGGTACTATATTTGCACAGACAGTGATCCTAAAACTTCAAGTAACCAAAACTGTTCAAAAGACAGATAAGAAGCTCAGTTATAAAAAAAATTAACCACTGCCTGAAATTCCTTATTCTGTTTCAAAAATACATAGTTTCATTTGTGCCAAGGCTACTTCCTTTATGCTTTGTCCTGCTCTCTGTCAATATATCTACAAGACATGTTTCTGAGTTGGGACAGATACACCTTCCTGAAGTTGGTAAACTTTAGTAGTGCTTAAGCTCTTGATTCTCAACCATAAATTTTTTGGGCTTCACCAGCAGTAGACTCTTAAATCCCTGCCTTTTTCCATGCTCCCTCTTATAAGAACTTACTGCTCAGCTGAGGCTTGTTGGGCACATCTAGCTCGGATCATCAGTATAGGAATGACTTTGATACGGCATGCTTCCAACTGGAATATTGTCCATGAAAACAAACCAGGCTGGATTTTTTGGTGCTTACCTTATAGGGTAAATAAAATAGAAAGTCACATTACTCTGAGGCAGTACTGTATTTGTTTATTTATTCTTTTCTAATCTTAAGTCTTAAAAGTCATACTATATTACTGTATGCATGTATCCCTGAAGGGAACAAAAAGGACTAAGTAGCCTCCTGTAACTGTGTATCTGCTCTGTTTATTGTTAATAGAATTTTTAGCCTTGAAGCAGGTCCTGCATTTCAACAGCCTCATGCAATTGCTGTGGGACCTAGAGTCAGGAGACCATTTTCAATATAATAGAGATTGCAGCAGTAAAAATGGGAGACACTTGCATCTATAAAAACTTTTCATTTTTAGTATAGAGTAAAAACCATATAAGTGTGCATGGCTACGATGTTACAGGTATGCAAGTCAGTTTATAGGCAGAAAAAGCATAGGCTCCAAATTTAGTAGCATAAAGGGCAACTGTCATAAAGTAAACCATCAAAATTTCAGCAATAGCTCTTAAAAGGGTTCTCAAAGTTCTAGCTGCAGTTTGATGAGGTCATTAGAGGAGAGAAAAAATGCAGAAAGGCAGCCTGGGGACTGTGAGGCAAGAACATGATATTGAAGAAGTCTGCCTACAGTATATCTTTCAATGTATGCAAGGTAAGTCTAAAAACAGACCCTTCTATGTGGTGACTACAGCGAGATGTGTCTGCAAAGCAGACAGGACAAAAGGCGTACAAACCTCACAAAATAAGAATTAATTACAGAAGGAACAATTTGACTTTGCCAACATTTTTGCCATGTATGGTCCTTGTGGTAAAATGTTACCAAAAATCATTTCCCCAACCTGTATAGTAAGTTTTCTCTTTTATTTATTATTCGGACCACAGAGAAAAAATATTTCTTTTTTCCTCTCAGTTGTTCTTCTCAATTGACTTCTAAGTGCAAAATAATACATCAAGCTTTTCAGGTAATGTGGTGTCAATTTTAGGAGAATTTTATATTCAGTAAACAAAAATGATGCATCCATATGAAACCTCCTGCATGAAGTAGCACACTAGATTTTTTTACCTTGACTTCTCCTCTCCTGCAAGTAAAGTAACTCTCTTTAGGGTATTGCAGGGCAAGCAGCAAAGTCTGAAAATTTGAGGTTGCATTTAGGCGAGGTCTAAATACACAGTTCTTAATTCATCATGTCTTCTTTATTTATCATTCCTTCTGATGGGTGATTTTTTTCCTGTAACCTATATTTTTTATACCATAGTGTATTGATGACCCTGTTTACTTAAAAAGTGAAAGAATCTTCAACTTCTACTGTGAAAAACACCCAAAGGAAATTGTTACCTTGGATGCTTAAATCTATACCTATCTCTCTATAAAAAGTGGACTGATGTTCAGAAATCTGAATCAGCTGCAAATTCCAACCAAACCAACACCTTTGATTAGGGGGCATCCACTAAAAAGCACACAGCATGGGCTAAGTAATAGTCCTGTCACAAAGGAAAATACCTATCTGTCATGGGAACGGAGACGATTCCTCATGCTCTGAGTTGAGAAATGAGTTGTGAGGTCTGGAATCACTGTTGGCTGAATGTGCATGGACTTCTGCCCTTCGGTGTGTAGATGCCTTCCGCTACACACCCTGTCATTTGAAGATCTATGGCAGTGTTGTGAAAAACAAAACATCTGCATACAGTAAATATTTTTTTTTCAAAAGGACCTTTAGAGGTCCTTTTAACAAATTTACTTATAGAAGCAAAGAAGACACAAGAAGTAGAGAATTTTCACAGTTCTTGGTTGCACCAAACATAAGTAACAGAAAGAAAGGGAGAGAAAAAGAGAAGGCTTTTGTATAATGTCATTAATTATTCATTTAATAATTTAATATATCAGATGACAAACTAGCTACATATGTGTCAAAAGGAGCAAATATTTTGGAAAAAAAAGGGATGAATAATACATACTTATAATAATATTTTCTCCCTACCCCCTGCCGTATGCCCTTATGCTTCCTACTGATAATTGTCCTTTTTCAAGATGCAGCTCAAGATATGTGCTGGGCTTCTGGAGTACATATTGTCCCTCTCAATTTTTTTCTTTGTTTTTAAATTCTTTATAACATGATGTGGTGTTTCCAGATTATGCCTGTATTTTTTAAATGAACCCTTAATATGTGGCTGCAATTGGCATGACAAACTTCTTAAGGAGAAGCTGTCATGTTTCCTGTTGCAGAGATAAAACTAAATTCCATTTTTTTCTCCCAAGACTTAATTCTCTTTCCATAGTAAGCTGTTAACAAACAAGTTCTGCTTTCTTGACGTCCATGAACTATAAGAGAAACAATTTTCTGATAGTTGCCTTTTCACTTCATAAAGTTTCTTTCCAAGCCTTTATGCTCAGAACTGAAAGTTTAAAAGTCTGTTCTCCTGATTCTTTCTTCTGCCTCCGTCCAATCAAACTGTCTCGGCTGGCCAGCAGGAAAATCAAAATTATAGATGTGAAGGTGAAGATTAGGCTACAAAAATAGTGCAGATTATATTCTAGTTTTCAGTTAGTGTCACTTAGACAAGCCAAATTAGATCTGTGTCTTCCTTTCATTAAAATAAAATGTATTATAAATTTCTTTATATAACTTTATGAGCATCTACTGGCATAAAACTAATGAGTACATAATGCATTTAAATCCACTTAAATAATAAAATCAATGTAAGTACAGAAGAACATTTTTCCTCTTCCATGCAATGTAACAAAACTGAAACCTCTCCCACAAATGCTAGCTGTGTGAACTACAGAATTACAAACCCCAGTTCTTTACCACTTATGACTGAAATCTTGCATTTTAAGGTGGGAATATATTGCTGGCTTTCTTAATAATCAGGAAGTCATAATTTTTTCTGTAGCTGTAAGAAAGCACAATGTAATTACAAAGAAATAATCAATTTAGTTTAGATTTTTCAAAGATGGGATTAACATATTACCTCTTCTTGGACACTGCTCACTACTATTTGAGCCTGTTACCTAGTTTATTTGTATTAGCAGATGATCCTCAGAAGGAATGCAAATGAGCCTCATTAACTCCAGGAGACTGATTCTCTGGCCTGTATGTTTAACTGTCACAGAAACATTAAGAACAAGGCCAATTATTGCTGTTAATTAGGTGAGGACTTGAAGCAAGTCACTGTTGATGGAGATATCTCTAAATTGGATTGAAATTAGTCACATTCTGTATCCCCTGCTTTGAATTAATGCTGAAACAGACTTACAGAGTCACTATTTTATGTTTTACTGCAAGGGCTACTGCAGATGTTTCAAAATTATATTTGAGCATTTGCAGTCTTTTGTTTTTCCAAATATGACTTGGAGCTGTACGTTTCTTAGCGAGGTTGTGAAAGGATACATGATGTATAGGCAAAGTTTGATTGGAATCTCACCAGAGAACACTTATCTTCACTCTGCATACTATTTTTTATATAAATCCTTTGAAAAATAACCTCCTTCGCTCACATGGCAAAATTGTGGAAATCCTTTCTTTATTAGGTTCTGGTTTTTTCATATCTCAGCTGAGGGAAGTGAAAGCTGATAGGTCAGTACTGGTTCAAAGTATAAGCTTTTGAAAATATGGTTCACACTTTCTGTGGAGAAGCCAGTTGGGTGTCTTTAGCTACATTCTTCAACATTTTTCCAGTATTGAACACTCTGTAGACTTGAATGGCAAGAATTTTCCCTGCAGTGTTAAGAACTATTGGCTGTGCCCTGGTACAGATCTTCATGCAGGTGTCACCACTAAGAACAGCAAGCTGATCTTTTCTAGCTTGCACTGTACCATGGCAGAGAACAATTTAAAAGGGGAGTCACCTAAATTCAGTGCAGGTGATGGTAGTAAGAAGAATGAAGTGAAAAAATTGAGAAGAGATGCCACATACAGGGAAACAGAGTCCAGAAATCTCTACTGGAAAAATGATGGAAAGCAGCAAATGATCAAGTGGCTTAGGGGAATTTGTGACCAGATAAGAAATGGAAGGAAAGGATGGACAAAAGAATGAGACTCAGAGCTTATGGAAAGGTAGGGGGCAGACACGATGGGAAAAGTGAGGGTTGTTGAGTAAAGAGAGTAGGAGAATTTAACCCTAATGAACAGGAAATTATGTAACACCAATCTGATTTTACCTTAAGGCATTGTACGTGTTTTCAAATCATAATTTAGAACATTGAGGACCTAAGCTGAAATCCTAAGCTTTCTATAGTTACTATGGTCTTTCAAATACTTCTGTAAAGCAAGTTTTGAAGATCCAACTTGTTTTACACTCAAACTCTTTGGATGTACAGACATACCTGAACAACAAGTCAGATCTGAGATATCAGGTAGAAGAAACCTTAAGCTGGAATGGACCCATAATGGTCACTCAGTTCAAGTCCCTGTTCCTCACAGGACTATCTAACAGTAAACCACATGGCTAAGAGCATCATCCAGGTAGTCTTTGAACTCTGACAGGCTTGGTGCCACAACCACTTCCCTGGGAAGCTGTTCCAAGAAGGACCAGCGACCTTCTCAGTGAAAAACCTTTTCCTAATAGCCAAACTGAACTTCCCCTGATGAAGCTTCATCCCATCTCCTTGTGTTGTACCACTGGTCATCAGAGAGAGGAGACCAACACCTTCCCCTCTGCTGCCCTCCTTGAGGAAGTTTTAATCTGTCACCTGCAACCTTAATTGATGGCTTAAATGTCCATTTTATGCTATATTCTACAAGCATGGCATTAGACACTACTTTTACCAGCAAAAAAATTGGTATATTATTTGAATATATTTGATCAGAGTTGGTTAAAACCCAGCAGTTTTTCATAAGACTTACACTTTTCTGTTGTTGAACTAGAAATGTATGGAATAAAGGAGCATGGTTTACAGAAGATCTTTGAATCAGTAAAATCCTTAAGAAACAGGATCCTCTCCTTGTACGTGTCAGAGAAATCCAATGTGATTAGCAGCTCGTAGGCAGCTTTACTCAGGTGGTCAATAAGCAGACAGTCTTTATTTTTGGGGAATTTGGCTTGCAATTCCTACATCTTATTTGCAGAAGAACTGAGCACATGTAGCATGAAAGTAGAATTATTTTTGAACATGTAAAATACAACATAAGGTTAGGCAATTAGAAAAAGAGAGTTGTTTTACATTGATTTGCAATTATAATAGATAATAGTGATTGCTAATAGATGATAGTGATAATGCATAAAGAGATTTTTTAACCTCCATTTCTACATGCTTTTATTCTCACTTTATCTAAAAGGGATGCTGTACAAATTCATTTATGAGTGTTAGTGAAGCATTAATATATTACAGAGATGAGATCTATGAAAAAGTCTAAGAAGAAATTAAGTATTCTGTTTTCCAAGCACAGTTTGAATAGTGTGCAGTAAATAAACTGTGGGATCATAAAGCAAATAGAATAAAGTAAAATATTGAATTGCTGCTGACTAAGTAAGTGGCTTAGATTCTGTACCTCGAATGAAGGAGAAGTCCTGTGGAAAAATAGAATGAGATCATATAATTAAATTCTGTACCATAATGGATCCTTACTAGCATGTGAATTACATTTCACTAGTAACATTAAATCTAGCATTTGCAAACATTTCAGTGCCTGACTCTGCAATTTAGTGCTATTATTTTTATGTGAGAGCTTTGATATATAATTATTATATAGAATATTCTTATGGTCAGTGGCCAGCAGTTATGCAGAACTCTACATGCAATGAATTCATCAAGTTCTAGAAAGCTATGTATACTACCATGCAGAGATGCCATATTATCAACAAAATGCCAGTGAATGGGATGTGATGATAAACATAAATGATGTGATAATGAATGTAAAGTGATACATAGTTGGAAATTTAAAGTACACTTTCACAAAATAAAAACCTCTGCACTTAGGGATTTCTCAACTTAAATTTTGTGTTGGCAATGCTTTCTCAAACACATAGACTCTGGAAAATAAATATAGAAAGACAGAAGTCAAACATACCCTTGAAAATGAAATACAATTTCCAAAGTCACTTCAACATTTTCAGTATGTTCACTGGACAAACTACATAATACTTCTGTTATGCATTTTATGGAAGAACAGAGGAAAACTTGGGAAAGTCTCACCATCGGAGCTGGAAGTGCCAATAGGGGATCACTGCTGTGTTTACCCTGCTATTACTATTTCCTCTCTCAGAACTGACTTACGCAAGACATAAATTTGATCTATTGTACTTGAAATCCAAGAGCAGAATTATTCCAGTGAAATATTTTAGCCTTAGGTGTGTGGACCTTAGCATTATGCTTTTCTCTTTCAAAAGTAAGAGATCAGTTCCAGTGATTTAATTTCAATATGGGAGTAATTCTTACAGATCATCAATTGCAATCTACAATAAGTAAGCAAGAAAAATGGAGCTGCAGCTTCCAAGGCTGCAATATGGGATTAAGAGACAAATTCAGCCCTGTGTAAAAAGAAGAACATACAGGTCCTAGCTGTGGGGAAGAACTAGATTAAAATATGGTGACTCAGGTCACTAGATCATTTATGCATAGGAGGGTATGCTCAATAGAAGGAAGCACTTCTTTGTTCTCCAGATGCTGGAAGAACAAAGGAATAGTGCAGACATCCTCTCCAATGCACAGGTATGGACTCTGGGGCAGGAAATAGGCTTGCATTCACCACTTCAAAGCTCTTCAGTGTGACTCTCAGTAACTTTTTGTCAAAACCGAGCAGATGGAGGAGAGGCCTCTTTTCCATCAGCCTTCCCTTCCAAGCAAAAGTGACCTAACTCATAACTATTTTCAATATGCTGATGTCCAGTTGTACTTGGAAAGCTGTTTATCTGAACTCTTACAGATTTCCATGGGCATTTTACTTTCATCACACTCAAATTTCCTTTCTTTTAATGCCATTTTCAAGCTTTCTGACCATGGATATTTGCCTGTAGTTGCCCTCATCTACTTCCCACTGATGAGTTGCTCTGCCTGAGGGCAGGGGAGGAAGTAGGGATGCTTTTTACATGGTTTATTAGATGGTCTGTTGTGTTCTGACAAGTATGAGGTTTTTATTCCATTTGACTAGTATTTAGAGATAGTACAATCTGTTGTTTTTTTGTTTTTGTTTAATTAGTTCATTAGGAAATTTCATCCTCTGAGGTCAAGTGTTTTTTTCTTTGTAGTTTATATATATGAAGTATTTAGATAGATATTTTATGTGTTAAAAGTCTATATTTTTAATATATAATATTTAAATATTTTTTTACATTAAAGTTTGGTTATATGACCTTAAAAGACATATTTCAAAATTTCTTGCTCAGTAGAACTGAAATTCAGAGAAAGACAGCAACGAACAGCACAAATGATGAAAAAAAGAAGACCCAAGTGGGAAAATGGTTGTAAAAAGCAAATTGATGGTTCTTGGTCCTTAAATAACACGAAAATAAACTGGATTAAAAAAAAAAAAAAGGGCAGTTAATATTGCCAAATGTGTAGCTAAATGCAGCTCAATGATAACTGATTAATCATATCAAATAACTTATTACAATAGTAGTATATTTGAAAACTGGTGGCATTTGATGAACAAGGAATAGCACTGAAAAAAGTCAGTAACCTTGGAATCTCTTGGTTCATTCTGTGTCAATTAGAGTGGAAGTTGGCTTTTTGAAACTCTTTAGTACAAAGAATACATTCACAGGTTTAGTTTGTGTTAAAATTTCAATTATTATCTATAATTCTAATAAAATATAAATTAAAATACTAGTTTTTATAAAAAAACATTGACAATCAAAGACTGAATAGTTTGATTTTCAACCTCTGAACTTCCATCTATCCTTAGAGTATGAAAGCTACCTGGCCTCTTTTTTTAAATCAAAGCACTAGATCAAGCTGGCAATGGTGGCAAAAAGAAATGCCTAAAACATCTGCAGCTGTGAAGAAATAATTGCACTTCCCAATGCCTGTAGTTCTAAGAGCAGACAAAAGCAGAGGGGTTGTAACCACCGTTTGGGGAGCAGCAGGATCAAGTGGGATGGGAAGACACCAAGCATGAATCAGACACCAGGAAAAGAGAAGGGCTGATAATTTGAAGTTTTTGAATCATCTTCTTTCCTTTGCCACTGGAAATTCTTATACTTTGTTTTAGATGGGAAATGGCTCTGAACAGGAGAATAGTAGAATACTTTACTGTCTCTCTTTACTTCAATTTGCCCCGTTTCCCCTTAAAAAAAAAAAAATTTGTTTCTATTGCAGACTCCAGACTTTTTGATCATTACATAGTTCTTTTGTCAACAGCAAAGGAATAAATTTCTGACAGGATACATGTCATCCTGTTGCAGTGGACCAATAAATACAGGTTTTTAATACGGACTTTTTGCCAAACAACTATCTGAATTATCCTCCGAAGCTGGGATTAAGTGCTTCTGATCATAATAAATAGCAAATATCTGCAAAAATCCATATAAAATGTAATTCAGTATCACAAAAAAAAAAAAAAAAAAAAANNNNAAAAAAAAAAAAAAAAATTAAATAAAAAAAAAAAAAAAAAAAAAAAAAAAAAAAAAAAAAAAAAAAAAAAGAGCAAAAATTGCCATTCATTGTACTAGTTTGTAGATACTGAGAGCTGTATTTATGAAGACTAGCACATACACAGGGGAGCTCTCTTCTCTGACCATGCTAATACTGTCAGCTTTGTACATGGTCATTTTGAGGTTCTAGAACATCTTTTCAGGATTAGAGATTTTAGTGGTTTACTGTTCGGGAAATGTACAATGTCCTTCACTAGAAAGAGTGCAACATATCTCTGAACACACTAAAAGCGTATACAGTGGATAATGTCAAAAGAATATTGAAAGAATCGGAGCTGGTTTTTGTCTTAAATTCTAAACTCTGGTCTGTTTTTACCTTCTGCTTTTAAAAACAACTGAGCTGAGTGATGTTGTATCACAATTGTCATGGCAATTGATATGACCAAACATTCGCTACTAGGGCAATCATCAGGTGTTTAATATAGATGAAGGACTCTCATTCAGTGTTTGATCTCTCTCAGACAGCACCTTTATCTCATGCTACTTTGCAAGTGTATGCTCCATTAATATATCACAGGTTGCTTCTTAAAATGAAAAGGGAAGAAAAACAAGCTGAAATCTTACAGTGTTGATGTACAGTATTAGAAGAAGTGGTAGAATTAAGTCCCATGACCTCTCCGATGGTGATACTTGAATGATACTTGCTATCATATGCTCTTTGTTATAGTTCTCATTCAAACAAAGCCATGAGCCAGCAAGCAACAGAATTACAGAACTACAATATTAGCAAATGAAAATGGAAATTGTTCCCTATCTCTATGATTAGAACAGTTTTCTCTTTTTCCAGAAATTTTATGTCCTATTTACTAACCTTTCAATTAACCATATACCTGTCAAACACTAACACATAACATATAAAAAACACAATCTGAAACACTACATAGCACAAATGTCAGCAAAAAAATGCCTTAGTGCATCCCAGGAAAGTTCACCCAATCTAGCCTTTCAGTTATTTCACTCAGGAAACAGTCTAAGTGAGTAGATGGTTTTTAGATTCAACAGTAACAGGTTCTATTACACCAAAGGGAGAAGTCAATTATGTTGTCCTATGCTTTCTATCAACAATACTCTGTTTTAAGATGTACAAATTTAGAAGTGGTACTTAAAAGCCCTGACTTTAACTGGAGACTTTATATTGGTTGCCTAGAATGGAAAAAGTGTCTTAAGAATTCGCCTTCCAAATTAAAGCATATATTATATATCCAAAACAATACCTTGATCATGCTATGAACAGAAATCGAGGTTGGTAAGTTATGTTAGTAAAACAGTAATTACAGAAAATAAAGTTATGCAAAGATCTGGAAATCTCAGATCTTTTTCATAACTCATATATCAAAATAAATAAACTTCATCACTTATTTTGGTTTATCGTTCTAAACAAATCTGGAAGTACCATGAATTGAATTGTCATTTCTTATTTCCACCACTTGTCATGTCTTAACTATAAATTATTCCCTTCATTTTTTAAGACTCCACCATAAGAGAAATTTCTTTTGATCATCTTTCTGCTCTGCTACAAATTTTGAAAGCTTCCATTAGATCATGTCAAAATTGCTTTATTTTCTAGATGAATTTATGTCAGAGACAGAAAACTGTATGAATTCTGATATAAAATAAAGATACTAAACCAATCCTTTAGGATTCCTCAAGTAAAACAAAAAGTGACAGGTGTCACACTTCTGTCTGATTACCGTAAACTGAGTCTCTTCTTTGCATTCAGTAAAAAAAAAAAAAATCACACTGAACATTCTTTGCTACTAATCTGTCAAGTGTCAACATGTGGTTTCCACTGAGCAAGATCAATGCTGTCAATATTAACCACAGTAATTTGTCATATTCCTTCCATAAACTGTATGATGGGAACAAAAGAGTAATTTTTTTTAATGCTAAACCCTTTCCTGGATTGTATCTAGACTAGTAGAGTGTGAAATCTCTCATTGCTGTGGACAATATGCTTGTAGCATCAGTGATGTAGCAGAATATGACAGTTTTGTTTGTATTCATGGCTGTGACCTTTAGCTATGCACATCATCATTTTCTGATCCCTTGGCTGCATCCCTGCCAACATAATTTATGCTAAGAGATTGTCTTGTCTTCTATGCTTCAGCATTAATAAAAAATAAAAGTGGGGGGGAAAAGGGGGGAAAAAAGAAAGAAAAAAAAAGCCCAACTGAAATGCAACACCTGTTGTAGAAACACTTGTACCACTGTTTGTTGAGTGAGTGATGACTTGTGACAGTAGGCAGAAGTGTCTCACCTGCATGTATGGCATTCTCATCCAAATTGGTGTGCACACCATATGATTTATTTCTGTGGATGTGAGAGACTGTCATGCATAAACAATGAGCTTCATTTCTTATAACACTTGACTGTATGAAATCCTCTGTACTGTTGCCCCTTGTGCCAATGTGTCTTTCCACCACAATGCATTTCTTCCTTGTGGTGAATGCAGGATAATGTTAATCACCACAAGCAAGCTTAAAATGGTGTCCAAGAAACCTCTCAGATGTGACAAACTTTTTTCAAGGAGTAGAATGGGGCAAGGTAAGTCATCCTTTTCTTGCTCAGCACAATATTCAACTTGTTGCTGATAGTTTTGTGTACTCAGCTATGAAGGAATATGAATTACTTCATTTCCAGTAGAGATACAGTTCCTTTTCCCAAGAAAACAGGGATCTGGCATTTAGACCTCTGAAAAATACCGATGAAGGCTGTATCGAGTGGAAGTAAGTATAATCCATAACTTTATGAATACTGGCTGAGTGAATATCTTCCTGTAATCTTCATTACCACAGAACCTTCTCCACATAACTGTCTCATCTAATGCCCTGCTCTGGGGTCAAGACTTAAAAATGTGAGCATTAGCTAACTGAAGTATTAGCTCATCAGATGGCTCATCATGAGCTATTAACAATGGTCTTGCCTTATTCTTATGTCTCATAGATCTAGTCAGTGTCAGCCATGTTCATCATATTTTTTTCACTTTCACTTACCATGCATACTATGTGAATAATTTCCTGCTTTATAAGTTTAATAGATTTCTTATAATGTTCATTTTCTTTCTGAATTAATCCTAAATCTTAGTGTCTGGGATATTTTGTAGGCCATGTGTTTCAAGATTGATAGTGGAACCCACTTTAATCTTGTATTTCCTAGGAAGCTGCCTCTGTACATAAAATGCTACTTTTTATTCTATTTATTAGATTGTATATCATGGGAGATTCAGCAGGAAATAGAACAGGGATGATTACAAATTATTTTCCAATCTAGTTGTTAAACAATACCAAGACAGAACATTTACTTTTTTCTTCATAATTATCCAATACTGATTTTTTTTTTTTTTAATTCTCACTATATATATCTACAGATATAGATTGGGTTGGAAATAATTAACTTTCTATTCCAGGGAATAAAAACTGTGGTAAGTTTAAATAGTTATATATATTGTTTTATAAGCCAGTGTGAAAGTTAGGTTTAACCTGGTGACATTTCTCCTCCCTATTTCTCTCTGTAACACGTTGCTGATCTTGCTGTCATGTGGGAAACTGCTTCCATGGAAACACCCTCTGCACTGTCTACTTTTGATTTAATGCATTTTTCATAACATTTTTTTTTTTCTGCTTTTATGAGAAATTTGCCATGCTTTGAATATTCTTGTAATATTCATGGTCTCCCACCCCTGTTCACAAATACTGGGCGTGTTACACATCTGCACACCAATTTGTGTGACTCTCTCAGGGTTGATGATGTGACTTTGCTATCAGTTCAGGTCACAGACATCAAATGTCTACTTGATCTCGTGCAGCACACACTGTGAAGCTCATCCAGGTCTGCCTAAACTACCTAAGGATTCCACTACATGGATCCACAGCAAGATACAGCATTTGCACTTTGGTTAAATGCAGCATTTGAAATATGGGAAAGTTATTAAAAACTTTAGGATTCAAAGTGAGACAAAAAAAAAAGGTAGCTTTTCAAGAACCAAATTTTTTAAAGATTCAATGGGGAGTCTGTGATTCACTGCAGTCTCCGATTTTGTTTATACCTGGAGAAAAATTAAAATATGTCACATGTGGAGAGCGCCCAGAATAAGTGTGATATAAATGTGAGGTTTTTTTAGTCTGTTCCATTTTTTCATAGTAAAGTCAACACCAGAATCTGGTGTCAATAAAGCTTTCTGAAGGGATTAGCTTTTTAAAAACAGAATTATATTAAAAGTAAAAAAGCAGACAGCAAACTAAAACTCACGACATTTTTTTAAATAAAACAACCATGTTATTCACAAAATAAATAGTAAAAATAAGACTGAGGTCCTTTCTTTTTCTTCAAATAAAAAATATAAATCTTGTACTCACAATAGAAAACGTATGTATCACAGAAACATTGAATGTCTGAGTGAAAAGGAATCTTTAAAGATCATTTAGTCCAACTCCCTTGCTGCATACTAAAATTGTCATTCAAATTGTGGAGTAAAAGAGTCAAAAGTTTGAAAATGCCACAACCAAGTTTGCTCTTGCAGCAGTTTTACCTGCATGTGAAAAAGCTGGCAGCTACTAATTAGCATTCAGTAGAAGGTGAGCATTCCCATTAAGCTAATTTAACAATACCAACGATTGAATTAATTTTTTTCCAAATAGCTGATTAGCACTAGTAAAGTGCTCTTAAAGGCAGGTAAGTCTTGAGGAAGTACTTTCCAATACATATCAGCACTTTCAAACATGGATTCATTACCCATTTCTTATACTTTTGTGCTATGAAGCATGAACTTTGTAGGGATTTATCATGTACACATTAAATAACTGAGCAATCTTTACCCTTGTAACCAACATTCATTCTCACCCCATTGCTAGTGGAGATTTCACGTAAAATACAGCAGCTTATCCTCGCACATTGTCTCTCTTTCTCTGGTATTTAAGTAACAGTGTCTTCTCCACTCTCTAAATCCATCTGCTATTTGGAGTTCTAGTTAGCCACGTATATGTAAAGTTAAGGTGATCTATTAATAATGTTAAATTTTAACTTTGGTCACTGAAGGAGGAAGAAGAGTATAGAAAATAGGAACACAGGATTGTAAGAGAGAATGTATTGATTACAGGCTGTTTATGATTTCAGCTTTTTAGCAGAGTTTTGCTTGACTTCAATGGCTACATGCTCTGCAGTGCTCACACTGCACTTATCCAAAGGAATATGTCCAAATTATTGACATCCCCTTGATCATCTCCTTTCCAATAGAGATGGGATCTTTTGAATCCCACTCATCTACTCTAGCACTGTGATGCTTATGAAAAGACAGATTCTAAGATGGTTTACCATTAAATGATGAAAAGACAGTTTACCATTTATTGAGGATATGTAGAAGCACCCTGAAATGTGTAGGCCACTTAGATCCAGACAGAGTCATGACATATGGCTATCTCTAAAATGGACCAGAGATAACTCTTTCAATGCCAGCATTTCTGATCTGTT
The DNA here is from genome assembly GCA_013397295.1 of Polioptila caerulea. NCBI lineage: Eukaryota > Metazoa > Chordata > Aves > Passeriformes > Certhiidae > Polioptila > Polioptila caerulea. Next base: position 79,025 of record VYXF01006532.1, on the reverse strand, counting down.
GGAGCCTTCCTCTGGGACAGGACTAAGGTAGAAATTGCTGGAAAATCTTACTCTTCTTTCTCTGCCCAATGATGCCAAAGTGACAATTAGGGGTACCTACAGTAACAGGAGACAGGCCCTTCTTCAGTAACAACACAAGAAGTATGAGCTAAATTCACTGTCATCTCTGAACCCTTGTTCCAGTGTGTGAGGGTAGTGAATAAAGGTACTGCAAAACCCCTAGCTCCAAGAAAACCAGCAGGAGAAGCTGTGGGGCCCTATGCCACTGGAGCACTCTGTATAGGAGTCTATGAGGAGCATGTGCCCTGCTGTATCTGCCCACAGACAGCAAACCATGCCTTGGCATCTTTTGCTAGTAGAGGCCTGGAAAAATCCAAGACGGTTTTAATCTTTGGGCTTGGGGCACAATTGGAACTGGTCTCAGAAGACAGAAAGTCATAATGCAGTCCTTGACAGTGCCTTGCTTCATGCTTCAGTACAAACACTCTTTTTGCTTGAATTTTAAACACACTGACATGAGATGATCTGCTCAAAGTGTCACACATTTCTGCTGGCAGACATGGTGTGCAACTAGTCAAGAGCTTTACTTCTGGCTATTTCTCATTGCTGAAAATCTGCAGGGGGAGTAATTAGAAAAAAAATTGTCAACAAAAATGATGTTTAAGGCCCATGCTAAGAGCTCACTCATCCCATCTGCTTAAGAAAATCATCCCTCCAGTAAATTCATTTTTAATTTGAACAAGAACCCTGGTTTAGTCACACCACAGTCATATTTAATTATGTTATTGAGACTGTGCTGGGTTTTTCTTGCCCTTTTGGGCTGATGCTCTATTTCCTCATAAGTGCTGCCTCTCCTCGATTCTTCATTTGGAAGACAGGAACTCAAAACACAAAGCAGATCCCCTTTTTTTTTTTTTTTTTCTTAATCCAGGGTGGTTATTTTCCTAAAAGTAAACTCATCTACTTTTCTTATTTCCCAGCTGTCACCAGAGACATTTTTAGCATCTGTTTGTATCAGGAATTTATAAATAGGAGCATCTGGGTACAAAACAGGAGTTTTTCCCTTCTTCCTTTGAAATAGGTGGGAATAAAAAGAATATTTGAAAGAAAATAATAATGGAAAGGATACTGAATATGTATGCATAATTTTTCCTCTAAATAAATATGGCAATTAATCAGAGATACATTAAGACTACTTTACTTTAAGAAAAAAGGAAAGTGATACCTACCTAACTCCAGCAGTCTCAAAAGGCATTTTGCATGGGTGCTTATTGAAAAAAGAATTCACAAACTAAGAAATTTTAAGTATTGTCCTACCTACCTTCAGCTTCAGTGTTCTGTGTGGATTAAACCGTTGTACATGGACAGCATATTTGCACTATGTTTTTGATGATTAGATGGTCAACAGTAGCATTAACACAGCCATCTCTCTCCTACTGCACTCCAAAAATTGCCCTCCACCATGATGACAACCTGCTCTGCAATAAAGTCTACTTTATGGGAATGTATCTCATCAGTGTGACTGATGATCCCTCTGTGTAATAGGATATTTCCATTGAAAAGCTATGGGAAATGCAATAGAAGACAATCAAAAGTGTCTGGATTTAAGATATTAGAGGGAACAAAGATAGAATCTAGATCTCAGATTCAGTGATTCCTTTCAATTTATAACATGATCAATCATTTCTTGCCTGACTATTGTTTCACAGCTACTCCCTAAAGCAGCTAAAGTGCTGCTTTAGCAATGACTGGAAAAATGCAGAAATTTGTGAGGTGGTAGTCAACTTCATATGCAAAGCACTCTGGCTTTGCAAATCAACCACTAAAGAACTAAGAATATTCTTAAGTGTCATGATCAGGAGCTCCTGCTCCACAGGCAGCTGCAGCAGTGAAAGAAGAGAATGCTCAGGAGCCATTTCCTATTGACTTGTCTTTCTTGACATGGCACTTTATCTCAGTTTAGTTGGTAGGGAGAGTTAAAGGTTGGAAGTGTCAAATAATGTTGTGAACTGTGATCTACTATCTCGCCCTTCATTATCCCTTTCTGTCTCCACTGGTTGAATTAAAAGGAAATTACCATCTTGCTCAATTTTCCTCAAGTCTGTTTATAGATGCCAAGACAGAAGAAAGGCTCTTTCTCAAGCCTTGATTTTTATTCTGGAAAATAGTTTAATTTCAAGGAATTTTAAATTGAGACACAATGTTGAAGAAAGATACAACAGAGGGACTGGAAAGTGTTATAGTTCTAGGACAAGAGTCCAGACTGTTGAACCATCCTTTGTGCAGTGGACAGATTTATCCAAGGAAAAAAAAAGAGAATTTCATCAAGGCTTCACCAGCACTACACAGATTTTCTATAGAGTCATCAGTGATATGTGATCAAAGATGCCTTAAGCTACTTTTTTTAAAAGAAGAACTGATTTTATCTTAAGCCTCTAACTTATTAAAACTTGGTTGTTATATTTCCTTTATATTTTGCATTGTGTTTCAGGAAATACCTTGTGACTATAGTTATGAACATAAAATTAATAATTCATTATATAATATAGAGCATTTTGATTTTTAATAAAACTTGAAGCTTATTTATGCATGGGAAGTATGCTTTTCATATATTGGGATGTGTATTCCTCTGGAAGTTTGTAATAAAATATTGCTGAAAACATGCAGCTCACATTTCAATAAAGCTAGTACTTTATATAGAAATGCAAACAAATCTCATCACTGTAGATATTTTGGAGGAGTGCAGGCATGAAAAACAACAATAGGAGAAGGGCATACTACCCAAGATTTAAATAATATATTTATTACCTAGAAGCATTAGTGCTCACACCCTTGCCCTTGTAGTTTAAAGTCAAGTCAACGGTGCACTGTTGTTACCGTCTCTGCTTTCCTGGCCTTTTCTGGATTGAACCTCCACTTTCTTCTGTTCATTCAGAGCTGCTGTGCTCCTTACCTTACCCCCAGGGTCTGCAGAGGAGCAGAACTGTAAATCATTGGGACCAGAAGGCAGAGTTATGAGATACCTTCAGATTATGACAAGATTTTGCCTCATCAGCTCCCATGTCAGGACGGGGCTCTGCTTTCTCTGCTTTCATACTTCACAAGTTGTCAGACAATCCTGGCCTTATTAGTCTGACAGTTCTCTAAACAAGCTTTCCTTTTTTGTCTGACTCCTGAAAGAAGTTGATAAAGTAATCTCTTTACAGGCTGTGCTTGGTTCAAAGTCCATGGGAAGACTGAAAAGCAATTTAAAAACTAGATTTGTTGTCTTATTTTGCATTTTTGAACACAAAATTCTTTCCCTATAGCTTGGAGATGCTAAATTCTGAACACTTCCAAATTTTGGAAAACCATGGAAGAAGCTACTTCCATGATGGGTGGCCTATTTTTTGGTTATTTTTTTGTAATTGCTGATTAAGAGGGTGGAATAGTTCAAACGTGACTCAGCTAGTCAGTGGCTAGATTTTCTGGCTAAAAACTGAGCAATAAGACAGAAGGACATGAACTAACAGAGCACAAAATGATCTATGCCATAATAAAGATTATTGGAACATGACAGAGGAGCTATTGTGGTGATAAAGCATGCACTGAAGAGGTGCTGCTTTGAAAACAGAAGCAGAAACTAAAGCAGCAGGTTAACACATACATTTATAGAAGGGCTATTAAGAGTTAGGAAGGAAAACACAATCTTTGTAACTGAAGAAAACATCATGCTTCCCATTTTGTGTCTTCAGAATATGTTAAACATTACTCATGAAAATGTTCATGCCTTGTAAAAATTACGGAGGTTTTGGATTTTGTAAGAGGAAGAACTGTTCAGAGTCAGACAAATAGAATGAAATGATGAAACTTTTATCAGTGTGGCTTCATCTTTTCCTCCATTAGCAAGACCAGCACCAAAGCTCTGAAACCAATTTTAGTATTCATACTTGTAAAGCATTAATAAAGTGAAGAGAGAAAACTGACAAAAAAATATGTGCTTTATAGTCTGGAGAAGTCATTTATAAGGATAGCCTAAAAGCTTTATAAACAACCTATTGAGATGTAACTTTCGAGGCTAGACATATGTTTCTGTGTGATCAGAACACAGAATATGCCAGCCAATTCCACCTTTTTTGGTTTTATCTTATAATTATTTTTAAAATTGTTTCATGTAACAGGTTAACTTGATCTTCCCTTACTCAAACCACTGCAAAACACTGCATGAGAAAATTTCTAAATCTTTCTTCCTAGAGTAGAAAGACATAAAATAATACACAATAACCAAAATTAAAAATTGAAGTGACATATATTAGAAATGTAGGACAATTTTTGGTACTTTTTTCCATAATGAGTGTAACTATCCATTGGAAATCTTAAGATATAAGGAACACAACCCTATAACAGAGGTACTGTACCACAAATGAAAATTTGGGAGCTTGAAGCAGGAATCTCTGTGGCTATTGTGATGCAGAAAGTTAAGTTAAATTATTACAATTATTATAGTTCCTCATGTCTCTGTTTATGCATATGTGAACCATGATAGCAGGCACAACAACCTCTTCAGGGACAATGACCTATTTAGCATGAGTGCATCCTGGGAATTTTCTCAAAGGAAAAGCAGAGTAGAGTACTTCTGTCCATTCTTTCTTATGAGGAACTGCAGATATGTTAACAGCAGTTGTTACTTTTTTCTCCGTTCTGGGAAAAAATCCCTTTTGTTTTTTCTTTTTTCTTTTTTTTTTTTTTTACATGAGAAAGTTTATTTCTCATGTAAAAGAGTATTTTTAAAGACATAAATCAGAACCACAAGGACCACTGATGTACAAGTGAGAAGAAAAGAAATAATACAGGAAAGATAATACCGAGAAGCAAAGGTAGGAGTCAGATCTCCTAGGTTTAGGTAAGGACTCCAAAGAGAAAATGTAGGGAAAAAAGTCTGTGATAAAAGATGACAGAAGTCTTTACATTCACAATAACACAAGAAGCAGTTGCAAATTGGCCTAGGATAGCTTTTTATAGAATCTAAAAACTACCAATGATAAAAATCATTAGAGTTCTAATTTGCCTTTAAAAAAATTGTATCAATACAGTAAATGAACTCCTAAATGTCTGAAGATGTCTTTTGTTGTTTTTCTCTTTTTTCATAGTTATAAAAATAGCTGCTCAAAATCAGCATTATTTGCTGTTGTAACTAAAACCAGCTGCTTGACTAAAATTGACACTGATTTATTAATTTACCAGATCAGAGGAAGGTCAGTAATAACTTGTCCTCTTCCTCTTTAATATTATCTACAAGTTTACAGTCAGGTCTCACAGAGATTTTCACTACATTAACTATACATTATGGTCTTGGTAAGAAATCCATTTGAGTCTGCAAGAGATTTTCCCCTCATTGCTGTAGGATCAAGCTGAGCTGGACTTTGCAGAAGTGTCATTTGGCATCTGTCCATACCATAAGCCACACTGTGGTCTGTATTCTCTGAAAGTATTCTAAATTTTTCTTGAGCACAGGAATGTCTAAATCCACAGAATTTATCTAAGGGAGAACATTTCCTGGAAATATTTTGCGGACAGAAATACAGGAAAAAAATAGTCTATATCTGTAGATTTCATTAAAAAAAATTAATAAAACCCTCCTTCTGTTAGAATATGATCACTTTCCCACTATTTAAATACTGAACCATAAAACTAGCTAAATGTAGCTAAACACATTTTTTATCATATTTTAAACAACAAAATTCCATAAAGAAAATGTACAGCTGATCGCTCACCTGCAAAAATGTGTGGAATTTACTATTAGGTGTTGATATTACATGCCAGGATGTGCAAGAAATGCTGTCATGGAATGTATGCATGCATTTTTGTAACATGATCAGGGTTTGTAACATGATCTACACCAGCTACCTGGCAGTAGAAACAAGCAAACTGATCTCACTCTGAATGTGCCAAGTAATGAGAAAAGGGCTGTAGGAACTTTGGGGGAAAAAGTGGCAAGTAACTTGGCTCCCAGAACAATTAATTTGCTCCATGATTTCCTCTTGCACCATAGTAGATGGTCTCAGGGGAAAAAAAACCCAAAACATAGCATATTGGCTGAGATAGTGAATTTTTGCAAAATAGATTTGTTTCAGAAACATTAAGTTGGACAGTCCTCTGCTTACAATTGTCCAGGAACATCCATACTCTAAAGTATAATATTAGATACAATGATTGGTATGTTTGTGGAGCTAAATATGTGGCAGGTATCTAGTGAATACAACATCCTCCCAGAAACTAACAGTAATAATGCTGATACCCAAAGGAGTTCTAGATAGAGGTGGAAAAAGAGAAAGAAGACAAAAATTACATTCTTTCTGCAATATCTTACATGTAACAGAAACAGCATCTTGGGTGGATACGACACAGAAGACTGGTAATTCCCTCCATGTATATTTCTTCTGAATTCATATTGACCTCTTCAAAACTTTTCAGTGCAACATTGGTATCACAGCTATAACTCATCAGCCTGTGAAGATATCTGAACTTGGATCTTTCCTCCAAGTGTCTCATCTCTGCACACCTGTAGCATCTTCACTGTGACCATTAGCTGATACTTTGAAAGAATACATTTCAAGAATACTTCCTGCAAAATCTGCAAGCAGTTTTTTAAAAACCAAAACCAGATGTGTACAATGAGCATGCCATATTAGCATGCCATGATTTTGTCATATTTTTATGACTCATTTTCATTTGTGTGTTGGTACAACCATAACAGATTATTCTATAAGTGACTAATTCAAGAGCTCATTGTTCTACACACAAGCTCAGCATAGTTCTCCATTGGTATAGTATACTGAAAGTGCAGCTCTGCTTTTCATGAGAATTGGTGTGGCTGTTAGATCCAGAAATAATAATGTTCACTTTTTATAAGCTAAATTTTTTGGGAAACACTAAAAAAAAATCCCGTAGCAAGGTTTCTTAGTTACTCTTTGCTTATGGCTAATTTGCCAATAAAGCAATTTAGCATCAGAATAAATGAGTTAATAGGATAATTTGGACTGGGAATGACAGCTAGCCAGCCCCCACCAAAGCAGAGTGGACTCCAAGGTTTATATCATACTCCCCAGGATCTTGTCCAATTTTGATTTATTATCGTAAGAAATAAAGATTGCTATTTAATTAGCCTATTTTAATATATCCTTCTGATGACTGATATACCAATAAGAATAAATCTTTCTGCAAAAAATCCACAGAAAATCCTCACTTCACATTTATGACACTGTTCATGTCCATACCACTGACAATTTTTTAAAAAGAGGCAATAGAATGTGACTCGTCAGAGGCAATCTCAGTTAACTTCCATTTGATTTTGATGTGCACTTATTACCATGTCAATGAGCATTTCAGAGATCTTCAAGACTCCTTGGTTGAGATGAAGCTTCTTTACTCATTGTCAGTAGAAGCACTGATGCCCACAAATGAGAATCTTTGAAATAGCATGCTTCAGACTGTCAATGTTTGATGACCAACAGTGATTTCTCTTTTTGCAGAAAGAGCACTTACCATTTTTTAATTTTTATATGGCCTGCAATATGGTCTGACTAGAAAGGTGGACAACTGATCTTTCCTGATAATGTTGTTAAAGGTTGAGATCCTGATTGTATTGACAACAATGATCATCCTAATTATGAAAACCAACATTTAAATTATTGTTGTAATAAGACTTTCATTAGAGTGTAGTGGTTCTGATTCAGTCGCCTTTTTCAAAACAATTGCAATTGATAAATTTGGATCAAGAAAATGTGGTGCTGAAAACAAAAACCCCAACAATTATGCAACTTGTCATTGAGAATATCACCAGTTACAATACTCAGTGATGCAGAGCAACCGAGCAATATAAGCAGTGATGTCCTTATCAGATTGTAAGTTTCACCTATGAAATTTAAGTCTCTAGACATTGATAGATAGGGCAGACATGAAATGCATCTTTGGCAAGGCTATGACTTCATCCTATGGCCTATATTTATAGTATCTGATTTGCTTATCTTATTAACTTATTATCTTGCTCACAGAGAAGGGAGAGGACAGTCTGTTCAGAGGCTTGTCTCTTGTTTGCTTTAAGATAATGTGATCGTCTTTCAAAATAAGAATATCTAATGCAGGCTGACTAACATCAGCCTATCCTATCTTAGATAGCAAGCAGGCAGGCACATTAATTTAGATTCTGCAATGGCAACTGTTTAATCTCAAGTCTCAAGATCATTCTGTACTGTTCCTAGGAGTGGCTTCAAAAGTTCTGCTTTTCAGCATCAGCATGTAAACCTTGTCACCAGAAATCTGAGGGCATAGTTATGAAGATCAGTTCCTGGGGTCTTAAATGTACTAAAAGGTCTTGACCAACCTCATTTAGGGCTTCTACCCCCACTTGGCACAGACAGGGGCCAGGAACTTCAACTTAACTCTGGGCCTTCAGTGTCAGTTTAAACTATGTCCTCAGCTCAGCCACCATGCTGGTCCTGACTCTGATCTGCAGAATGGCTTCCTGGCTCACCTTGAACCTGAGCCATCACGGTGGCTCTGCCTGTTGATACCTGGACTGTGTCTGACACTGGCTATAATTGCTGGATCTGATTCTGCCCCACCCTGCCAATTGTAACATCCTGTTTTTTCCTTGGACCAGCCTTACTGCCACAAACTTGCCTGGCAATCCAGACTCTTGACTGAACCTGGTTCCATTTCTGGGACAGATGTGCAGTGAAGGATATACCACACTGTAGTAACCAGCAGTACCAGATCTTACATACAGTATAAAACAAAAAATATCATCAAATAATTTCTACATCAAGCCCATCACTTTCATATGAGTTATGATAGATATTTTTAATGCAGATGACCAGTTGTTAATAAAAACCTTCAAGTGAATCTTCTGCTTTCATATGTAAAATATTTCTGTGATTTACTGCTCTTATCTTTATGGGCTTGTTTGGTACGTCTGTGTTTCCCTAGTGAATATAGCTGGTGTGAACTCCCAACTGCTGAATTTTACTATGACTTTTTGTTCTGGCAGAGTAAAGGAATAATGACCATAAAAACTGGTTTCCTTAAGTGGCCTTAAGTGATTTGACCTTAAGTGGACCTTTTCATCTTCTCTTAGATAAAGTAAACAGATCCATTTTCTTTAGTGCCTCAGTATAAAACAATATGGCTCTTGATTGTTGTGAGGAATTTATAATATAAATTAAATGGATGATAATAATAACAATTTAATGAACAGTTGGTCAAAAGGTCAGAGGAAAAGGATGGAAAGCTACCAGCAGAAAGAAAGGAAGTAGTGTCTAGGAAAAGCCTTATTTTTAAACATTTCATTTCTGAGCCTCTGATTTGCATTCACAATTTTCTAAGGGTATTTTCATTGTGAAATATTTTCATTTGTTGTGACAAAGTTCTCTTTCTCATCTCCCATTATATGTCACTATTAATCAGGTTTGGGCAAAGAAAAAACTATATATAAAAGGGTAAAGGAAGTTAATTCAGTGGTAGTATTTGAAGTATGCTTGTTTCTTTTTCTTCACATATCTTTTATAAATTTCCCAATCATTCCTGAGGTTGTGTATAAGTCATCACACATTTTCGATAGTAAAAACACAGGTTTTTCAAGACCATATTAGATTAGATAATAGATCTGATGCCAGAAAGCACTCATGAGTAGTCACCAGTCCTAAATATTTTAAAAGAAAGAGGAAAAAATCCAATGTGGAGGGATGACTGTGGCATAAAACATCTTCAAGGAAAGAGATGCAGCTGTATGCCAAATCAAGACCTTGTAAATGCTTCTCAGGTACAGCTGAATTCTGCATATGCAATTTGAAGCATCTTGAAAAGAGCATATTTCAGGACAGTTGCTGAAAACTGTCTCCACTCTGAGCAATGTATTCAAAAAATCCAAATAAATAATCAAAGTGGAACTTGACTTGTCCTCAGTAATTGCCCGAATATTTGAAATGTAGACATTATTCTTAGATATTTTCTCCTTGCTTCTTAAAACACATCTATAAAATGGCATTTAGCAGAGTTTACCATGATTTTTTTTTTTTTACATTTACTGTAAAAATCTTCCTGGGATTTTTAGAAAACTCTGTATTATGATTCTTTCCTTTATGGTGAGAAACTTAGAAATTCTCAACATAATGAAAACAGAAGGAATTTGCTGGGTTATATCATCCAAATGAAAACAGAATAATTTCTATTCAAGGGAGCCAATTTTTTCCATCTATACCATCACAGACAGTCATTAATTACAATTAAATAAAGGATACCATGGCCCTCATCAATGATTTGTCACAAAAGCAGTTTCCAAGACTAGATATAATGATAGATTACCATTTTCAGTTGTGATTCCTGCAAAATGAGTTTTTGCAGGAAAATCAGATCATAAAAACAAACAGTAGGAGTCTCATCATGTACCTTAATTTCCTAGTTGTATCCTTCAGCAGGATGAAAGCACTTACAACGTCCTCTTACATTCTTGCCTACTTAAATTGCATTCAGGTTTTTATATTATGGCAAGAAATAATTTCAGCTTAGTTCAGATTAATGTTTGGTTTGCTTCTTAACTGATATTTTAAATGCTGTTGAGATCTGTTGGATATCTGTGAGACAGCCCACATAAGTAGGCAATTTAATTCTTTCCTTCTCCTAAACTTTTAAAAAAGGAACTCAGTAAATCTGAGTTTTTGAGAGTATCAGAATACTGACAAAGAAGAATACTACTGTTATAAATGAGTACTCCAATTTTATAATTAAAGAAATTTATTAAGTAATCAAAGTATAAAGTTGGAAAAAGCCACAAGCAATTGAACTCTGAGCCAGGCGATCAGAGTCAGGGAAACCCAAGATTTTGGCCTCTATCGCACCAAAGTTCCTGTGGGTCTCCGAAGATCATTTCCAAGGGGTTCATTTTATACAGTCTTTTGGGCTCTGAAAGCGGGCTCTTCGTTAGCATATTATCGTAGTTTTTCTTTCTTGCTGCCACGTTTCTTGGAACTTGTGAATAATTGTCGCAATCCTGTCAGGTGAAAATTTTCTGGGATGAACTTCTGGCCTTGAATATTATCGTACTGATGTCTATCAAATGCCTCCTGCTGGAATCTTGTCAGATGAAAAAAATCCCTTGGAATATACATCTCTGGAGACAGTTGTCCTCCTGCTATTTGAATCTCCATCCTTATAACTTAGCCTATTACTGCTTGTTGCCTGACACTGGCTTTAGTAGACAAATGCTGTGGTTTTTAATTTCCTTTAGCACAAACTATTTTATAACATATATTACACTACCTTTCTATTTCTGTTGAAAAACAGTAACAAAAGTGTGTCCTTCTCTTCAGATTAAACAAGTACGGAGTAGTTTCAGGTAGATACTGAGACTTATTTTCTTAGTCACTTACCTAAGACAATTGAAAATTTTCAGAAAAAAAGTCATTACTTCTGGCAAATACATTGACGTAAATTAAATAAAAAACATCTTTAGAAGGTGCTTATACTTTGCTACTACAATAGACTTGGAGCACTGCATGAATCTCAAGAGACAACTGCTATTAGCCACAACTGACAGACAGTTAGGACAATATGACGGCATAAAGGCTTGGAGTAATCTGCAAGAAGTTCACATTCTAGAAAATTCCCTGAGTTTAGCTTCTTATTAGCTAAGTAATTTTTCCTTGACTGATATTTTATTTTATTCCCTCTGACTGGTTCTTTCGAGATGCATAGCTTTTTCCCTTCCCTAAGATCAAAGATTTAATTTGGGATTTCTGAATTTCAGCTTAAGACATTATACCAATATTTGGAACTGAATTCATCATTTCCCAGAATTAATTTCTAAGGACAGGATGATTTTTACTCTTACAGTACTTTAAATTTACTGATCAGGGTTTTTTGTGGGGGATAATATAGTTTTAAACACAAGTAAGAACACTAAACCATGGGACTTCAGTCTTGTACTTATTTATTTCCTTCTAATGTTAATTGTATCAGGGGAAACAAGCTTTGCTGTTTCACCTGTATAAGCAGCTGCAGTTTGATACTGGATGCATCTGATTTTTTTCAGAGGTATATTTAATAAAAAACCTTTCCATATATTCAAAAGCAAAGAAGCTATTATTTGGCTTAAAATTATTATCTCCCTTACTATTAGCTATAAAAGTCTATGAAAACACATATAAGCAAAGTTTATGTTGCTCCTCTTTTTTTCTTTTCTTTTTTTTCAATGAAGAATATGTCGTTCTCCCGTTGCAAGCCATTGTATCGTTATGAAACTGAACTATGTTTCATTTGCTTCTGGAACTGAAAAAAGAAGAGAATATTTCTACTGTGTTCATGATAAAGCTCTAGAGGTAGCTGTGAAGTGATAAACCAAGGGAGAGTAGTTCAGTGAGTTGACTGGAAAACTGGACAGAATATTTTCAGGGGGGAAATTGTACATCTTCTTTAAGGGGCCATATCAGGTTGTGAACACCAATTAAATAGTAGATACAGTAATTCGCTCCCTTCCATCCAAGGTGTGATTGTCTTGCGCGCCTTCCAGAAAATGTTGTGTGGGAGAAGTGAATTACCTTGAGCAGAGAAGAGCACTTCTCTCTCAGAGCAGCCCATATGACAGCACCAGTGGCTGCTGCACAGGACTTTACTGGAGTGCCCCATGCCAGCCTGCACTGCACAAGGGTTAGCACAGGCATAGCATTCCAACCGCCAGGAAAAGCATATGGCTCTGGTTTTCACAGAAATGCACTGTTTCATGGCACAGAGGAGGAACTCCGTTTAAGCAGGTGCACTGCATGGTGGGAAAATCCATATGGGATCATTCTGATGTGACATTAGAAAGCAGAATTCTCAGCATCTGAAGAATGTAAGATTGACCTGTTATCTACATTACCCTTTTTATTCCATCTTACAAAAGCAGTTATTCTATTACACTATTTCTTTTGGGGCCATTGTTACTGAGATTCAGAAAGAATGCTGCACTGTCTTTTTCTCTCTTTCTCCCACCACCTCGACCCTCCCCGCCGCTAGTCCCCGCCAGAACAGCACTGAAGCTGATAATACCCTGCTCCTTCATGATTACGGGTTTTGAAAAGGTTTATCAGGTGGTAATCAGTGAGAAAGAAAGACCTGCGAAGAGATCTTGAAGGAGCCCAGAGCTCAGACTGAAAGGAATAGGTGCCTGAGGGTAGGAAGGATGCCAGAAAGAAGGTATGGTGTGTGGAGGGAAGCCAGTGCTGAGTTTAGGGAACGGAACATTAAGAGGGCTGCTCAGGTGAGAATTTGGAAGATTTGGTATGCATTCAGCATTAAATTTAATGCTTATTCTATGAAATGGTGTTGCAGCCTAGTAAATCTGATTTTTGCCATTACCACAAAAAAGCCTTGGAGTTCCTGCTGATTGACAGCATAATGTTCAGGATTTCTTGGGGTTTGCCTTTGCCTGTGCAGGTAATGCCTTGTAGAGCAGTGGCTGACTAATGCCCAGCTAGTTATGAGCTTAATTTCTAAAAGTATGTGATAAAGTCTGAGAAACACATGTAGTCACTGTGTAACAAAAATAGCCCTGAATATTAACTGTGGCTGCAGGGAAGCCACTCTATGATTTTTTAGCTATAATTGGGAATCTGTGAAAAGAAAGAGTAAAAAACTAGACTGTTTTAAGAAAATATTTCAAAGAGCTACTTTTTCTTAATGTTCACAGACATGAATACAGTGTTTCTCATGGTTATTGGATTGATCAAAGCCTTCTTCATGCAGGCTAAAATTTGTTGCTCTGTACCTCTTAGATCCTACTAAAGGCTCTTAAGGCTTATAAGGAATGTGGCATACAAAGCCTCTACTGTCTTTGTGCAAAAGGATAATTTTTAATAACAACATTGAAATAAGTCCTTTCTGAACTCAGTTCATCCCACTTGAATCCCTTCTTGTCCCTATATCCTTCAATCTCCTTCATGAAAATGTTCTGTATCTCTAGCACTCATTTATGTTATTTGCTCCAATGACCTTACTTGACAACTTACTGCAAGTGTTTACTGCTCTTTGAACAAAGTAGTTCTGCCTGAATTCAGGTGCAGTTAAGCGATAATAGCATTGCTGCTCTGTTTTATGAGGCAATAAGGTGGTTCAGCTGAGTAGTTTATCCCAACAATGGAACCAGAATACTGCAAAGTAAAACACTCACGTAGCTCTTTGCCTGCAAAATATGTTTGTAACCAAATACTTTAAACAAGGAGGAACTTATTCAAGGCTACATCACAATGTACAAGTAGTTCCCTGTTGTAGTTCTTAGGCAGACATCTCCCAAATAGCACATGTCTCTGAGCTTTTTGGTTCAGCAGAACTGCCCAATCTGCAGGATTGGACCAGTGGATCTGGATCCTCTTCATCTGCTATACTAGGTTAAAACCTCACTAAAACAGTTTAAAATATTTGTCTTACAATCTTATTACTCTGAAGGAGGGAGAGAAACATCTCTGATAATTAATAAGAGACGGATCCACATCTTGAGACTCCAGTTTTGAAAAAAGTGAAAGGAAGTTCCTCACGTGCCTTGCCATCCATACTTATGAAAAAAACCTACAAATAGCACAGGGTGATGGTGAAAGCAAAAAGGAACTGTAGCATCTTTATAAAAAAATTTAAGTGATGTCTCATACAGATATTCTTTTCAGTACCTATAAGGCATCAAACCATGCCAAATTATTTATGAAAATACCATGTTGCCATATCAGAAAGGAAAACCTATTGTCTTACCATGTCAATAGGAAACAAAAATCCTTTTCAGCTTTTGTTACAGATGTCAAATAGCTTGCACATATTTTTAATCCCAAATCATGGATGTCCTCATTGTATTTGAAAATAAGGGGCAAGGTACTTTGAGTTTGAATGTAAAATGTGACTTTGCTCAATGAAGATGTGTAACTTCTAGATCACCATGCAAGAGACTTTAACATGACTGTTTCAAATTAAATCAGCAATGTGATTGTATCAAGATGTTTTCAAATTTTAAACAGAAATTACAAAGCACCAAATGAAATCTGAATTAATTTACCTTTTATTTCACTTTTGAACTTAACAAGAAGTTCCAGTCCACCTTTGCCCTACTACAGCCAACAAAGGAGTCACTCTACATTTCTTGAAACCAATAACTATAACAATTTTTCATTTCTTTTGTTCAGAAGGCAATTCTGATATATCTAGTAAACACCAGTAAGTAGTTTATTAAAGTGTCAGGAAATAAAAATCAATGAAGGAGATAACTCTGCTCACATGTCCACTCCCTGTCACTTTTAGTTAAAACCCCAATTAATTTCATGATTATAATATCGATTGCTAACTTTTGAAATGTCATATTAGCCTTTTCAGTTCACACAGTGTATTTAATCAGAAAAAATTTTAGCTGTTGCAAAAAGATACAGAGAATAAATTAGAAGATGAATCATCACTTGCAGAATTTTGTGACATTTCATTATAAAATCCATACTTTGATTCAACTAAGCTGGTAACAAGGTTTATTATAAATTCAAAATCTAACATAAAATTTTTAACAAACTCTGGTATAATAAGTTTTCATTCTGAAACCATGTAAAACACTGGATTTTGGAAGACCTGCAGAGTTTGTTCATTTGGACACCATGCTGTTCATCTGTTTGAGCTTTTTGCTGAACTTCACCTCTAAAGCTGCAGTGAGAATAGATAAGGTAGACTGAATAGTTTCAATTAAGAATTAAGATCAGTAGTCACAGCACATATTTATTTCTCTTGGAGAGCAGAGACACAGTAAAAGCTAAAGAATTAAGTGTAATTAGAATTTTCAAAAGTGGAATAGCCCATTATGACTTCATGTGCTTTGCTTACAGGAGATAAGGTTAAATTCGTACTTTTTGAGGATCTTGTAGGTCCCCTGTAGTGATTTGAAGCCTGAGAAAACTAGAAGAAAAGGTGACCAGTGAGATTCATGATGTTCCAGATCATGCATGAGAGAAAGGGACACCGGCCTTTCATATCCTGAGGCTAGGAAACATTTTTTTTAATATTAACTTTGCCATGATTGTATCATGTCAAAGAGCCTTAATGAGTCTTGTTCATAATCATGAACATTGAAATTTGAAAGAATGCTGTACTCAGTTCAGACTGACATCAAGGGTAGACTATTAAAAATGTTCCTCTTATAACACCAACCAGCAACTTTGCTAAATCCAAATTCCAGAGGTTATTCTTTTATCTAGTATTAGTGCAACATATTGACCTATTTGTCAAAGTCCATAAGTGGGTGAGTGATCAGGGCTATTGAAATGAGCTACATATCTCTTTGCAGACTGGACTTTATTCCGCAGTGTCTAGAGCAGTTATACAGATAAATCCTCTAGTGCTAATTGAAAGTTATATTGCTTGTTTTAAAGAGAGAGAAAACTGAAGACAGGCTAATGATCAAAAAGGAAAACCTGATCCAATTTAAATTTTATTACTATTACTCTTTTAGTAGAAACACAAACAACACCTGGACATTGCTCTAATCCAATGAGAAAACAAATAGAAAAGTATTCACAAGGTCATTAGTGGCTGGATGAGTTTAACTTTTCAATCATTTTATACAATTTCTATTTAAGGTGTTAGATGAAGGTTAAGAAAGTGATGGGGAGTAGTCAACTTGGTTTTACAGAGAGAAATCCTGCCTGATCAACCTGATAGCCTTCTAGAATGAGGTGACTGGCTTTGTGGAGGAAGGGTGAGCAGGGGATACTCCTTACCTTGACTTTGGTAATGCATTTGACACTGTATGCCACAGCATTCACATAGACAATCAGAAGTACAGGTTAGGTTAACAAGTTAGGTTGACTGAGAAATTATTTAGAACTCCAAAACAATCAGTGGCACAAAATAAAGCAGGGGATCCCTATAGTATCCAGTAGTGTTTAACAAAGTCACTATTTGACATTGTGATGGGACAAATTGCACACCCAGGAAGTATACTGAGGATATAAAACCAGGAGGAGTGGTTGACATACCAGTGTGTTGTGCTGCCTTTCAGAAAGATCTCTGCAGGCTGGAGCATTGGGCTGACAGGAATCACCTCAAGTTTAACAGAAAAATATAGAATGCTGTATCTGGGGTGGAGGAATAAGCCAATTCACCAGCACATGCTGGGGTCTGACCAGTTGGAAAGTAGCTTGGTAGATATTAACCTGCAGGTTCTTGTACAAAAAATTGAACACGAGCCAGAAATACATCATGTGACAGAGACCAAAAACACTCTGAGCTCAGCAGGAAAAATGACAGCAGTTTGAAGGAGGTGATCCCTCTGTTGTACTCATTACTGGAGGGGCCACGTAAGGAGTGCTGTGCCCAGCTCTAGATGTCTGTAATGAATTTAACTGGCTGACTATTGTATCTCAAGGAGTTAGTGAACTACATAATAGTTAATTTGAGTATGCCCACGCCTGTACTAGGCTGCATGTCTAGTGTGATCTTCAGACCTGTGCATTTTTTCCCACCATCCAGGTCATCAGTTACTCTGTTGAACAGTATTGCCTTCAGTGCAGTGTTGTGCTGCACAAACCCCATGGCTGCAGGACAAACTCATCCAGCTCATTGTAACAGAGGATCTTCCAGGCAGCTCCTGTCTGGTACCAGCAATTACACCACCTGTGTGTGCTAGTATCTAGGAGAGTGGCTAGAAATTGCCACATGAGCATCCTTTTTGTTTCACACTGAGGATGATCAACAGAGCTATTTTCTTGGAGGAAATAAATCCACAATAGCTTGAGTGACCAAGGGGACAGAACCACTTTGATGCCAAGGAGTTTGCACAGTGTGCAGTGCGTGGATCAGGGGCCTGTTTGATGCTACATCTCTTGTGGTTCCAGCATCTGATACGATTAACAGTACTTTTCTCTCCTTATAGTTAGCTCTATATAAATATCTTTGAAAAGATGTCTTAAAGAGAGTCAGTGCCTTTTTTTACTGGATTCCTGAGAGATGTCATCTTCTGTTACAAAACAGCTTCCAAGTGTAGGAAAGATATGAATATATGGAAGCGAGGCTTGTAAAGGGTTGCAAAGATGATAAAGGACTTGAAGCATCTGTCTGTCCTATGAAGAGATGAGACAGCTGAGACTGTTTAGCCTTGAAGGTCTTACCAATGTGTATGAATATCCTGTGGGAGGGAGTAAAGAGGAAACCTACATCTTCTCGGTTTTGCCCAGTCACAGGACAAGAGGCAATGGGCATGAAATGAAATACAGGAATTTGCATTTAAACATAAGGAGACTCTTAGTTTGAGCATGGTTGAGCACTGGAACAGGTTGCCTACAGGTCTTTGTCCCTGGAGGCAGACAGGACCTCATTAAATATGATCCTTGGAAATCTGCTGTAGATGACCCTGATTTGAGCAGGGAGTTTCAGTACTAATTCTCCAGAGATCCCTTCCAACCTCAGATTCTGTGAAGCAAAGATTTTGAGAATGTGTTCATTTTTCAAGTGTCTCTAAAGCACACAGTTCATCTGTATCTGTCTTTATAATGGTAAATATCTGTTTTATATATTGATGTGAGCACCTCCTTTTTATTTATAAGTCAACTATATTGATGTTTTCTACTTTCCACATTTTAATTTCACTCACCCATTTTTTAGAGAAATGTCAACAAGTAAGAAATACCTTTTATCACTTGATCTGCAGCTCCATTAATATCAGGTTTATTTACTTACCTCTTTACACATGACAAATACTCAGTAAAGGTACATACTGTGCTACTAAAATTTACAGTATTTACTTTTGTGTAATGACAATCTCTTTTATGAAGTGCTTAGTAAAGCCTTTGTAACTTCTTTACAGATATTGTTCCTTGTTTCCAAGAAGAAAGATATTTTATCTGACATTAGAATTTATGGGAACTCTGTACACTCCTAACAATACTCTTTCATTAAAAGATGGACTTAAAACAGTCATGGGGATGTAAAAAATGTTCAAACACCTAAAAGGACAGCAAAATGGAAAATTAGAATCACAAATTTCTTTTATGGAAAGTCTTGTAAAGTAAAAAATCCTTTTGGAAGGAATGACCAGAAAAGAAAAGAAGCCATTATGGCTAAGGAATATGAGATGGGCTGTATGCTAAAGCTGGTGAAGGAAGTTCTGAGACAAATAGTCAGAAATTCCAATTGAGGGTGGAGGGAGGTCTCTCTTTAAATATGACATTTAGACCAAAGCTGATAAAAGCTCTTCTGCCATGTGATTGTTGCTTGGAACTCAGAATGGAAAGACTGATAAATGAATAAGCTAACAGATTTATGGAAACACCTCAAGAAAGTTGGATTTTTAGCTTTTTAAGAAACCTGGTGACCATTTTTCTGAGTAATGTGAATAATATGAATAATTTCTAAAGATAAAATATAGAATGTAAAAGGATTTTCAATCTAGAAATTGTTTGATCATGCTATGTTCTGCCAAGGGAAATATACAATAAAGTAACTGGTAAACTTTAACACAAGTTATTATTTAAATAATTTCAGCCAGAAAATGTTTCTTAAGGCAAACCAGTTGATTCACAAAGAACTAACATTAGCAGTTTACGGACAAGACAATATGATACTACTTTCTCTATGATTTTTTTCCCTCATGACTGATTAGCGGGTGTTATAAATAAGACATATCAAATTCGCTTGTATGATTTCAATATGATCTATGTCATATCGATTATGTATAAGGTTGTATTGGAATTGTTTATTAAAATGTAACTTTTAGGTTATGTTATGAAAAAAGTAGCTTTTAGGTTTTNATTTTTAGCTTTTTAAGAAACCTGGTGACCATTTTTCTGAGTAATGTGAATACTATGAATAATTTCTAAAGATAAAATATAGAATGTAAAAGGATTTTCAATCTAGAAATTGTTTGATCATGCTATGTTCTGCCAAGGGAAATATACAATAAAGTAACTGGTAAACTTTAACACAAGTTATTATTTAAATAATTTCAGCCAGAAAATGTTTCTTAAGGCAAACCAGTTGATTCACAAAGAACTAACATTAGCAGTTTACGGACAAGACAATATGATACTACTTTCTCTATGATTTTTTTCCCTCATGACTGACTGATTAGCGGGTATGCATGTGTTTATGTTTATAAACTTAGTTTATCTAAGGTTAATGCAGGATCAGTCAATCCTATCTGTAAGCAACTTTATTAATATTTTAATTCTTACTACAAAATAGCAAGCTCACAAATAATTATGAAGATGTGCTTAATATACATTTCCTCCCATTTCAACACTTCTGTGTTTTGTTGGAGCATTTCCACTCTCTCCCGTGTAGCAGTGAGTCATCACCATCACTTTTATAAATACAAAGGAACTGTTGAAAAAGTAGTCTCTGGGGAAAATGACCTTTCAAGGGCTCACTTGACAATGCTTGGGAATTTTCCCCAATTATGCAGCCAGCACAGACCCCCTGGAGACACTGGACTTTTATGTTTTATGCTTAAAGTTAACCTGAGTGCAGTGGTGCATGACTGTGTTTCTGATAGTACTCAGACAGTGAACAATTTGAATGGTTTGATTTTTCTGAAGACAGACAGAAAATGTAGCATTTGGAACTGCTCAGAACCCTAAATCTGTTATAATTTACTGAAATTGCTGTTTCCTATATTTTAAATTTAATCTCAATGTAATAATTTTGTGCATCATACCGAAACAGTAATAGTTCATCACTCAGGCTTGTTGAGGGTTGAGGTGCTTTCTTATAGAATTTTGTTTCCCAAAAAGAAGTTGCTAGGAAGCAGATTACTGGGTGCTTTTGGGCACTTGAGGGTACTTAGAAGAGACAAAGGAGATAATGGTCAAAGCGAGGGTGGCACCGATGACACCTCTCTCTTGGGTGCT
>VYXF01006532.1:0-58074 GCA_013397295.1 Polioptila caerulea | reverse complement strand
AAACTGTGACTGTTTCCTAACTCTGTTTGTTATTAATGCTGTAGTTATTGTTATCTTGTTAAACTCACTAGTAAAGAACTGTTATTCTTAGACCAAATTCTTTGCCTGAGAGCCCCTTTAATTTCGGAATTATAGCCATTCAGAGAGAGGAATCTTGCATTCTCCACTGCAAGAGAAACTCCTGCTTTCCCTAGCAGGCACACCTGTCTTCAAACTAAGACAAGGTTTAATAAGCAAATTCAGTAGTTCTAATTCCTAGATAAGTAAAGTTATGTTGTGACACAGGATGGAATTTTTTGACTGCATGTTAAAACAGGACAACCCTATCAGCACAGAAAAAGAGGTAGCTTTAATGCAGAAATCTAGTAATAACTCCCTATTTCACTTGAAAAGTGTCAAAATAGGCTCCAATATATACACATTATAGCCCCAACATGCCATTTGAACTCTGGGTTGACAAAACATGCTTACTTACTATGATGTTGTATTTCTGTAGCTATTTCTGTGTGATTTCCTTTGAGGATATTGAATTGTCCCAAAGGCTACAGAATAGGTGGTGGGAACAGGCCTGCAATTTTAAGCAATTTTAAGCAAATTGAAAATTATTGGAGTGCCTAGTAAGTGGGCACCTCCTTGAAATTAGCTTGTCATCTGTCTCCTTATGAATAAATTCCCAACAAGTTGCCTTTCCCCAGTGACATTCTTGGCCTCTGTAATAAAGATTTTGTCATTTTATTGGACTCAGGTGGATAGCCGCTTTTATTTTGTAATGTCCTTAAATATTTAAGTGGTACTTTTTAAATAATTTAAAACTTCTCAGGAAACCTTTATGTCATATTGGTCTTTAGAAAGTATAAAGGCTACAGATCCCATTTTTAGTGGGCTGGCGTGTATGAAGTATTTCAGAATTTCACTCTAGTTGTCTCTTTTTTCATTATCTTTTCCGTTATTGGGATATCAGCTGAGTTCAAGAAGTAGCTAATAGATGAATTGAATATGTGTTAGAATGAATATGCCAATACCTACATAGGTGTGTTTATCAGTAGAATGTCATATGACTTGAATAATATTTGAAGACTTCTCTTTAGTGAAAATAACAAATCTTTTATATAAAAAGCAAATATAAAGAGGTTTTGAACTTAAATTACTTCTAACTTGTTTAAAAATATTTTAAATTCTTGTTAGTGTTAGATTGACCTTGATTTCATAAAGAAATGAAGCTTATGCAAACATATGATTGCATTTGCATGTTTTAACTGCTTTAAATATTTATCTCAATTATTGCATTTTCTACCAGTCTCGTGAAAGCATGCATCTGAATTAAGGAGAAAGTCTAAGATTCCACTCAAACAGTGTTTTACATCATGTTAGATGTATGGAAGGCTGCTCCTTTGATGACAATTGTTTCCTTTATCAGTTTCTGATGTTGAGGTTTTTCATATGCAATTTGACTACAAAATTCATAAAATCAAAAAATGCTAATACATTTAAAAGTTTTTCAAGCTCAGGGAACTAACTCCTATTTTCCTGTAACTCTACTAGAGAGACAGATAATCCAGGGAGGAATAGATTTCTTATAAATAAGGGCCAGGAGATAAATTCCTGTTTGATGCCTTTATTAGAAGCCAGCTCTGGGTGGGGAGCCTGAGGGGTTATGCACACCGAGCAACTCGTAGGAGGAGATGATCAGCCTTGCCTGGGGACAAAGCTGGGACTTCCACCCTCACAGGAGACTCCAGGAAGACGCATGTTGCCTCGTCGTCTGGGGGTCCCATGCCAGTCTAATTATTTCAGTTACGGCAACAATATCCAGACTGTTAATGTGGAATACATAAGTAGTCCCAAATCTTAACTGCCAAGATATTTCTTTTTTAGTCCTTTTTTTTTGTGTTGGCTCGCTCTTTGTAGGGGTTTGTGTCTCCCCTTGGTGCCTTGTGTCCCTTTATCTGCATATGGTAATGTACGCAGCTCTGGGTGCCACTTTGGGAAAGCTATGGAGGACATTCCAGGCATTCTCAATCAGAGGTAGTAGAGATACAAGATAAGAAGGAACAATTAGGGGAATTTAACTAACAAGAACTTTTTAACAACCAGGTAACAGATATACGGTAACAGTGATTAACAGTGACCAACTTTGCTGAACAAAGGAAAAAAAAAAAAACTGGGGTGGGTTTATTTACCACAGATTCATTAGAAAGAGCAAGTTATATTTAAATATGTGAGCAGAAGGAATTTAACATGTACCAAAAGAAGCAAGTAGAAAGAACAATAGGACACAATCCAACATAAGAGAGAAAAAAGGAAAATTGGACTGTCAAATATAATTCAAGAAAGAGAGTTTTTTTAACGTGATGTTTCAGGACTAAGAGGATTTTTGTCAACAGTATAAAAATCTAAGTGGTCACTAGAAAAAATTAAGACTTTTACTGGTAATATGACTAAAAGCCAAATTTTGCTTTGGTGTAAACACAGAGAAACCACATTGTAGAATTCTCAGGAGACCCTAGAAAGCTAAGTATATGAAGATTAGTCTTGACCCCCATCATTTTCTAAGGATGGGGGAAAGGGTATCTTCCAGTCAGGGTAGTGTGGGGGAGATTTCTAGGTGATGAGCATTCACGTGTGAATTGTTTGCCTGTCTTGTACCCTCTGCTATTAATATGGTTGCTGTTGCTGTTCATTTTCTTATCTTATTGCTGTTTCCAAGAAATTATTCTTATCTCAATCCATGATTTACTATTTGTGCTTCCAATTCTCATCTGCAGCCTGCCATAGGAGGAGGGAGGAGTGAGTGAGCAAGTGGTACATGGTTTGGGTGTTTCAGTGAAAATGCTAAATTGGGAAATACCATTCCTAAACCATTACATACACTGTGAAACATCTGAGGTTTTTATTTTAGTGAGAATTATGAGAAATTCTGTGCAAGTTAAAAGTGTGGGTTGTTGGTTTGTTTGGAGGGGTTTTTTTTGTTTCTTTATTATTTTTTCTTATTTAACCTTAGCTATGTGAAAATAAATATTTAAATATGAATTTGCCTTATTGAATTCAAAGCAACAATGCTAGCTTTAGTACATTTTCATGCTAGAGTCCAGATGAATGGATGTGTATAAATGCAGTGATATTGATTTTTTATTTTGCGCTTTGCAGAAGCTGTGTTCGAGTGTGTTTATTACAGTTATGATTACCTTTCTGCAGGACACTAAAATCCACATAAGGTTTTGCTCATACTTATTTGCATTACACTTTAAAATACCATTGATTATTGCCTACCTATCAGTCTAATGAAATATATTTCTTTTTCATTGGTTTTATGTAGCCTTCCATATGATTATGATCCTTTTTGAAGCCTTATTATTGGCAGCCTGATTTCTCTGTGTGATAGCTGATAACAAGTGGTAGAAAAATAATTAATCAATATCTTGTTCCAAGTCTTTTCCTCCTAGTAAGATTCAATTTGCCGAAATACATGTTGCAGTCCACTTATACAGGATGAAGCATGAAAGTATTATATGATAGAGGTAGGACTTTGGATCCTTTGCAATGCCTACAAAATTTGTGGTACTATATAACTTTCATGTATTTGTGTTACATTTGCAAAACACTCTGTGTATGTATGATTTTCCTCTAAGATGACCTGCCCTCTTATTTTGATTCTTTTTCTGCTTTGACAGGTCTGTGTCTTTGGGCCTCATTGCAGTGTATATTACTTTAAATTATGTTGTCTGCCTGAACTCCCTGCCGATCGAGTAATCGGACACAGATTCCTATGTTAGACTGCAAAATGACTTTGTGTTCCTGCTGAGCAATCATTTCTTGCTGGTTTTATATTTCCACACAATCTTTTAGTGTGTGTTGCTCTGACTCTATGGCAGTATATACCAATTTCCCCCTTACACTTTTATTAGGTAGTTATTGTCACTGAATTAATTCTCCATTGCCCTCCTACGTACATCACATTTAGTAGAGAAGGAGCCAGATTCCAGTCTATACAACTGGTACACCTCAAAGTCCAGGAGCCCTGATTCAGTTGCTAAGCAGTCTCAGACCTAACTTATCTTCTGCCACAGCATTTCTCAGAGGCCTTGCATTTTCCTTAGAGCATTGACACACAGGCTTCCACATCCAAGGAATTGGAACCAGGTTCGCTAAGTTAGAAACACTCACCGGGCAGCAAGTTAACAGATGTAATCCTCAAGTGCTGGCCATCACATACTAAAAAGTAGTTTGATTAAGCCCTTCTGAAGCAGTGAAGGAAAAAACAGTACAGTGGATGTGCTTTGGCTACCTTACACATGTGGCTTGAAACAAGCATCCAGAATAAAAACATTATTTAGGATTAGAGATTATGTTTATCAGGGAAAAGAACAGGCAATGTATATTTGTTCTGGTTTGAAAGCAAAACCAGTGAGACACTCCAAGTCAGAAATACAATTTATTAGGAAAAGCAAAATAAAAAAGGAAAACAAAATACATGCAATAATATAAAGGAAAAAGAAAACCACTGACAGAGTCAGAATACAACCTGACACCCCGTGGGTCAGGGTGTTGGTAGCAGTCCAGTTGGAATTGTGACTGCAGTCCTCCTGGAGTGGCAGATGTGGCTCTGTTGAAGCAGTGATCCTGTAGAAAGGTGCAGCCCTCCACTGAAGGTCCAGTGGTGATAGATGGGCCTGGTCTTCCTCTGGGAAGTTCCTCTTTTCCAGTGGAAAAGCCTACTTTGGTGTCTCAAATCTCAGGTTTTTATCCAGGTAGAGAGGCTTGGCTCCTCCCCCTGGATGGAGCATTTCCCAATGGGATGATGTAATTTTATCAGTGGGACTCAATGGCCCATTAGCAGAAGATCTCTCCCTGGAGGGAGGATGGGTCATGGAAGAGATAAAGAAACTGCTCTTGATGGTTTCTTATCAGTTTGCCTGTTAACAGAAGATTACATCACCCCTTAACCCAGTTCCAACAGATGGTGACGGAATACCTTTTTTGATTACATTTTGCACCGCAACCCATGACATTATTCCCTAAATAAATGGACCTTTAATATGACCATTCCTAAATATGAAGCAGAGGATTCTTATCATTAGTCCAGATTTTTTCAGATGAACATTTTTATTTAATTTACATACGTGATTTTATAACATTAGAAAATAAGAAGCTCCCTCTTTTCAGAATACTAGCCCTTATTAAGTCTACAGAAATGAGGTAGGTGAATGCTATTTTTTTTAAATTGGAATCCTTATAGACATTCAGACACATCATAGATTTTCAGACATGTAGAAGACAAATTAAACAATTTCCACTTGCATTTTCTGTTCTAAGCTAAACTTCATACCTGACAAACTTTCAGCATTGCCAGCACTTAGTTTTGGCCATTTAAATGAAAGAAAAAGAAGATGAGATTCTTTCACTCTCTAATCCCTATTGCGAGCAGTAACAGAACTGTACCTTCAGGCAGACATGGGCACTTAAATCTTAGAGGTCAGTTTTACAGGTAGGAATTATAAAGAAACAAACAAAAAACAAAAAGCAAACCAAAAAACCCATAACTTTTCCCCACTGTTCTGTGTAAACCTAAATTCTGACACTACTCAGTTTATTTCTTGTCTACATTGGGAATAGCAATCTAAATTATATTTCTTACAGTGCTTTGAATTTCAAAAGGTAAAAGTCTAAAAAAAGGGTAGTGTTATTGTATGAGTTTTGCTCCAGCAAATAATAGTTTAACATAAAAATCAAGACATTAGTATAAATAGGTAAAAGAAACTTTATTTATGATTATATTCATTTTAAGTATGACTTGTATAATCAAACGTTGTTTACTTTTGAATTGTCTTTGAAAGTCATGTATGCCTTGATTTTTAAATAATTTCATAATGTTTTGAAATAAAATAGGTATCAAACTTTGTCCAGTTTCCTAAAAGGAATGCTTGGTAGGCTTCCTAAAGTAATGTTGTCTTGTAAAGCATAAAATCATATGTCAACTTTACATGTCTTTGAATTGCAGCAATAGCAAACTTCATGTGAGTTTTAAGAGCAACTTTGGAATACTGGTCTGACTATGAGGTTTTTCCTTCTGAGACTTGCTGATTCCTGGTCAAAGTAGCCACCATTTGCAATCACACTGCAGCTGCAAAATTCCACATTTCAGATAGAATCACATTAGACATCTGGAGAAAAACCTGTAAAATTTTATTTTAGAAAGAATTTATTATTTCTTAGATTTACTATTGGTGTCAATGAAAAGAACATGGATTTTTTTTAACGATAAAAACATCCTTCCTACAAGCTCTAAATTGAATCAGTACATTGTGATAGGCATTATATATCGCCTTTGGATGCCTCTGCAACTAAGTTTATTGTTGGATATAGGGTCAAGACATATAAGAAAGGATTGTGTATTAACATATATCTGGAACATATATTAGGGACAAATATAAATGTGAACTTCTATAATCATATAGCACATAGAAACAAAGAGGGAAGAAATTCTGATCTCAGAGTAAATGATTATGCGGGGTGCGGACCCACAATACTGTTCCTGATTTCTGATTCCCTGGCCTTTTGCAGCATTTGGATTTGGACCTACCTTTAACTCCAGGTTGTATTTGGTAAGGACCTGACTTATTTCAAAGCTTTCAACTTATATGTATTTTCTATCTCAAGATTTTCAGAAAAGCAAGATTTATCTGTATCTTGCTTCAAGCAGTCTTTTTAGAAAGTCAGAGAAGGAATTGAGCAAAAACACATCTCAGATGCCACTTTAAGCTGCATCTCAATGGTAACAGCCTGTTTTTTTTTCTTAACTGCCTTTTTCTCCCTCGAGCTTTTAGTTATATGGCATGTATCTCTGAAGTCCATTCACATGCAATTCAGTCTAAGTCTCCCACTGACTTTCCAGCAAGACAGCTGAATCAGGGGTAATGTCCAACTCCTAATTCAACATTTATCTAAAATTAAATGAACGAAGAAGAAAATCCTCTTATAGCTGAGACTAGGAGTGGTAGGGCTAAGCCTGGCTGAGAAGAAGGAAAAGGAAGATAAGAAAGGTAGGGAGAGACTGGCAAGAAAGCACACAGAAGGCCTGGAGAAAAATGATAAAGGGAATTTTACTGAGCATGACAATTTTATTTTCTTCTGAAATCTTCCATTCTGATTGATCACTGTATAGTTGCTGTATACAAAGCCTTCATTGATATATTGGTGATGTGGGTCATCCAACATAAAAGAGCTTAACACAGGCACTTATGCAGGGTTAGTGCTTAGTAATGAAAACTGATCAATTGGAATAGGAGATTTGCCACCTTAATTTTATACTACAGTGCCTCTGTATACTTTTTGAATCTGTATAGGCAAAAGCAAAGTGCATAAATGCTGTCTATGATGCTCAAATATCTAATTATGTATTTTTATTGCTGTTCAAGATATGTAAAGCAACCAGATAGAGTGGGACTATAGTTCCTGTCTAAAATTGGTCAAGTTTCTGCTTCACTGCACTTCAGTGTATTTCAGCTTTTTTGTCCATGTCACAGAGAGACAGTTGGAGACAAACAACATAATCCTTACAGGAACAGAGCAAAGTTACATCACTTAATGTCTGTTGAACAGTGCATATCCTAAGATGAATGTTTTCAGCATTATTATCTCAGCCAGCCCTGTGAGAAGTTAGTGAGGAGAATCACATCTCCATGGAGGAACAATAGGGGGCTTCTTGAGGTCGAAAGCCCCTAATCCAAGCAAATCTCCATTGGGTGAGGTAGATCAAGGCTGTGTCTATTTGAATTTTCAGGAATGGAAGTTCCCCAACCTCTCCGGGCAAACTGCCCCTTTATTTCACCATTCTTATGACAGAATTTTATTTTTTTAATACAATAATTTCTTTTGGTATGGGAGAGTACTGGCTGCTAATTTTGAGATACTCGTTTTGGAGAAATGGCTGAAAATCACCATAAAATCTGATTTTTCTTGATTTTCTCTAGCTTTGTCCAACATTTGGACACACTCAGGGTTCTGCGTAGAGCCAGGAAACAAATTCAGGCTGGTATTCCTGAAGAAGGAAGGAGATGCCTGTGCTGACTGTATAGCCTTTGTTCTCAAAACAGTGTGCGCTTTATTATATGGAAAACTCTGCTGCATCAAAAAAATTAACCTGTACTTGTTCCTTTGACTCTGGTTTCTTCTCTGGTAAGAAACTGGCTGCAACTTGGATTTCTCTTCATAAACAGCAGCCCTAAGCAACTCTACTTTCCATCTCAGCCAATCAAGGTGTTTTCATTCATTCATTCCTTCAGAAGTTATGTACTAGGCAAGTTCAAAATTATAAGAGATGCAAAATTATGTTATCTCTCCTAAGGGTGGTTTAGTTCTTCCAACTATTATCTTATGAGAATAACATTCCTGCATAGATTGGCATTTTAGGAGTCCTGAGCAAAAATATAACTGAGAAAGGACTGTCCTGCCCCTATGAGCCCTCCTTTGTTGTATCTGGTAGCTTTGGTCACAAATGAAAATTTGGAGCTGAATGATAATACACAAAGGAAAATGTGCCACTATTACTGATATATTTTTCTCTTTTTTGACTGGTTAACATTTGGGCAGATTTTACAGAAATAAAATAAGCTTTCTATCTACTTTTTTATAATGAGGACCAAAAGTCTCATTATAATGTTGCACTGGGATATGAGCTTCTGTAGGGAGTGATGGATTACATGGTTACTACTTCCTGAACGTCCCTGCAGGGCAGCAATTCTGTGGTATTTGCAAGGTAGTACAGAAATTCAGTCAGAAGCCTCTGGTTTTGAAAATGAACTCCATAATATATTTGCTCTTTAGCTCTGGAAGTAAACATAGACATATCTGCTATTGTCTAGGGGCTCTGCCTTGCAACTACAACTTGCATAATCAATCCTAAAAATGTACATAGTAAATTAGCAGTCAATAAGTTTATCTAAGAAACTGGATAATTAGCTTGAAAAGTATGTGCATGGCGTAAGAATAAAAAGAGAGAAGTCAGGTCAGGGTATGATTTAAATATTATTCTTGCCCTCATATTTAATTTTCTTTTCTGAGACTTCTCCTATTTAAGTTTTTCTCTGTATGGTCAAAGCGCAGATGTCCTTCCTAAGACTCTTTTCCATCATCGAATCACGGAGAATACTTTGGGTTGGAAGGCAACTTCAAAGATCATTCTTGCCATGAACAGGAACATCTTTCACAAGATCATGTTGCTGAAAGCACCATACAACATGGTCTTGAGTCCTTCCAGGACAAGGCATCCACGGTTTCTCTGGATAACCTGTTGCAGTGTTCCAGAGTCTCATCAATTGTAAAATATTCCTTGTGTCCAATCTAAAGCTATCCTATTTCAGTTTAAAACTTCTGCCCCTCTTCCTTTTACTTACAAGCCTTAGTGAAAGCCTCCCTCCATCGAAAGAGCCCCCTCTAAGTACCAAAAGGCCACAATAATACGTGTGTCTAGCTCTCCAAAAACTAGAGCTTGTCTGACACTTGGTTCTTCAAGTGGTACAATGTTTTGAGAGTGTAAATTGATTGCTATCTAGTCATGGACCATGCTGGAGGGGTTGTTTCCACATCTTGTTAATCAGATGTTAGAAGAGAGTATATTTCTTTGTCCTATATATCCTGTTTATTTTGTTTCCAGATCAAGTGATTTGAAATACATGCTCATCATATTACTCTTGTATGATGAGGATTTAGCTGTTCAGCATATTTAGCATCCTTAGAAATGGAAAATTTATCCAGAGAAATAAGTTGTTTTTGCAAACATTTCCTGAGGTCATTTTGGAAGTTCTCTATCCTGTCAGTTATCAAATGTTTTGGCCTTAAGGTGTCTTTCTATCCATATAGCAGTAGTAACTCTATAGCTATTACAAAAGGGTATGTTGGCATCCAGTATGGAAAAAAATAAAAGTATTTTTGTTTGTCAAGTAATTATTTTATTCAGGAGAACTAAACACGTGTCTCTCTTTGGCAGAGTTTATTAAACACTTTCGTCTGTTTTAACTACCATCTGAACTGCGTCATTTGACTTGTATGGTGCAGTACTCGAAATCAGTTCATAGTGTACTGTGAATTATGTGGGAAAGATGAAGAAGTGTTTGCTTGAAACTTCTGCTGTAATAATATGTCTGATGAAATCTGCGATAGTCTTTGTGATATTGTATCATAGTTTATTTCCTTTCTTGTAGCCTAAATAATATGTTGTTGGTTTTGTAGCTCATAGAAAAGAGGTCCATCTGTCCTCAGACCTCTGGAGAAAACTCTGGATTTTCATTCTCTTAGTTCATCCCTTGGCCTGCATTTTCCCACTTCCACCATAACCATTTCCTAGCTTGCAAACAGCCTTGACTACAATGTTCAATGTAAGGTGTGCGTACTGTCTAGAATTCCAAAAATAACTCAATATAGTCTTGACAGAACTCCCCATTAACAATAAGGCTTTATTCTGGTTGACCGCTCTTATGTATTAAACCTGTTGGATGCTTACTTCTTTCTAGCTTGCTGGGAAACAGCTGGGTGTTTTTCATTCTGAAATGGTCTTTCTGACTGTACAAACAATACAAAGGCCAGAAGGAACCCTCACTGGTTTTTGGCCTTTTCTCTTTCTCTCTTGGAGTCTTTCTATCCATCTACGAACCAGCAAAAAAATCTTAGTTTAAGATTTTTTTGTACTTCAGTTCGACATAATTCTGTATGCTTATTCAGTTGCTATACTTGAGTATACTGCAAAATGAGTTTGGAGAAGAAGACAGCATGTATCCACTAATCCTTTTTATATGTATTTAAAGAGATCACTTTTTACTCAGTTTCTTGTCCATAAACCTGATCATCTTATTTCCTACATGGAATAACTGCAATAAGTTGTTCTTTTGCACTGTTTCACTGCCCAGATTGTGTCTGATGCAGAAGTATTGGTTTGTTGATGAGAGTTAGGTGAAATAATTAATCAAGTATGCAACTTTTATGGAATATCTGTCTAGGTTTATTTTTAATTTCACATATTTGTTGCTTACAGAAAAATTGTAGTGCACCTTCTATCTATCATCCCATGTCAAGGTTTGTACAGGGGACTTTATCATGGCTGACAAGTGCTTTTGTGCCACTAAATCTACCTATTGGCATACAAAATTACTGCAGTAGCTGCTGGCTGTAGCAATCATTGCTGCCTGCATTTTGCATTTTAACTGCACTGTTTTTGCTTTAGTTAAATCAGGAAAAAAAAAAAAAGTCTATTGCAGAAATTTTGCACTGAAAATTTTTTAAACTGTTTGTGTTTATACAAATAAACTATTTCAAAGGACTGTCAGGCAGCTTTTCCACATAATGGTTTCTCTAGTTTTTGCAATAATGTAATGTTTGTCTTGGTTTTGTTCTCTCCAGTGTATATTATTGCTGTCTCTTTTTTTTTTTTTTTTTTCAGTTATAGCAGTTGGGTTATTTTGTCAATAGGCAGTTGTCATGCTTTGAAAGTCATCTCGGTCTTAACAAAATATGTCAGTAGTCTTTTCCTAACTCTGCTTTGAAGACCCTACCATGATTACTCTGAACAAGTTTGCTTACTTTTGATTGTGTATTTGCTATATGAATTTTTCCTTCAGATTGAGTGAGATAGGATCTCTTCCTAATGTAGGTATAACCAGTATGAACTGAAATCTCTGACTAAGTAGCTGTCTTTGGATCTTCATTATTCTAACTGCTATTTATTTGATCCTGCTCATACTATGACCATACCATTACAAAATGGTAATTCTGCTTTGCAAGATTACAGTCCCATTTCCCTCTTTTGCACATTCTGAAGTCTTTTACCTTGTTTACGCTAGAGAGGTTCTGCTGTCTGGTTAGCAAATCCCCTCTGCGTAGACATGAAGCATGCTGACACAAGCTCTTTGGCTTGCTTAATAACACCATGCCCCTGAACAACAGCAAAAAGCATCATCTGTTAGCATTGCTGCACCCATACCAAGGTATTGCTGGCCCAGTGAAACCATCTGACAGGGATGATTTTTGTCGCATCTCAGGTCGACATAGGCAGGCCCAACTCCATGCTATTGACATGGCCTTCATTGTCCAGTTGTCTCTCTGTGTTTTGCTTTGTTGTATTTGCATCTTATGACAGACTGAATATTAGTTGCCTGTTTTGCACTGCATCGCTCTCATACACAGACTCAGCAATTTACTGATTTCTTACCTCCAAAAAATTTCAGAATGCAGAGAAATCCTTTTGAACTGAGTAATTATATCAGCTGTAATCTCCAGTTCTCACAAACCTGTTTTCTAAAACAAATGTAGAGCTTTTTGGCAATTCTGGTTTTCAAATTCATTCATAGCTTTAAAACAGTATAAATCTTTATTTAAAATGTATCTGAGTATAAAATATTATCATTAAAAGTATCCTAGAAAAACATCTTGATAGCTTCTTGGTTTTTTCTTCAAATGAAATGTGAAAAAGAAATGATACATTCCTTTAAAAAAGGGGTTTTGACCGCGAATGTTTTGGTAATTTCTTTCTCAAATTCCCATCTAGTTATATGTAAAATCTGACCTGTGTGATATTCTCTTAATGAATAAATGTTTGTTTCTATTGGACATGGGTTTCCATGCAAATCCTCTGTGTCCATTCAGCCACAACTCTTCTTTATATTTATGAATTTAATTGTGCATGTATTTTGATGACATTTTCCTTTATTTTCACATTTGCATTAGCAAATTATCTTAACTTTGATCTTGCTTTAGAGACGAGATTGTTCAATAAGCTTGCTCAGAGAGGTACTGTAGTTTTTCTAATCACCCTCCTTTGACCTTCCCTCTAATTCATAAAATGGCTTTATTAGAAAATATTTAATCTTATTTGGGTTTGATAATTCCAGGAATTGGACAGCTTTCTAAATTTAGCAGCTCATGGTTTCACTGTTTCTTCAAATCCTCAGGTATTGTTGTGAAGACACCATTCTTAGATGACACTTTCTGTGAGTTCCAAATAGTCATGGGTCGTGTAGAAGATTTGACAGA
Organism: Polioptila caerulea; assembly: GCA_013397295.1. Classification (NCBI taxonomy): domain Eukaryota; kingdom Metazoa; phylum Chordata; class Aves; order Passeriformes; family Certhiidae; genus Polioptila; species Polioptila caerulea. The sequence continues at coordinate 45,054 of VYXF01006532.1, read as the reverse complement.
GAGCATTCAATATACTGTTTATGTATTCAGATGCTAGTTGAGTATGTCTGTGTCAGCCTCTGTGTCACCTGTTTTGCTGTCCTTTAAAGACAGCTTCTTGCAATTTTGTAGTCTCACTGTTGTCACCTATAGGCTCCCTAACTGCTAAATGCATTCTGTCATGGCATCTCCCTGGGGACAGAAAGCTGGGAAGTTGCCATGATCTTTATCAAAGTTACTCCAAGGCTTTTGTGCAGTGCAGACAAGAAAGGAGGGCCAAGGGCAGGCTGCTCCTGCCACAGTTAGGGGTGAGTGAAAGAGAAAGGACACAACTGCGATGGAGAGCTGAGGGGAAAGCCTTGCAAAGACAGACTTCTATCTTTTTCTACCAGTGGGGGAAAATAGGGATCTGAAACCTGCTGGTTTTGCTGGGAGGTACCCCTCTCTGCTTAAGTTCCCCACAGCAGCAGCAAAAAAAAATCTGTTCGTCCAGAACTTTAGCAGGATGAGTATAAAACAGGCCCAGTAGTCTGCTGGGGGTGACCTGTTTTCTGTAGGCCGAGAAATGACCCAATCACAGCCTCTATTCTCCTGTCGTTCATCACCAGTGTTGTTCACTTAAAACCCGCAGACAGAAGGAAACAGGACAGACATGAACCTCTGTGTCTGTGAGGGTGCTCTGTCATCAAAACAATGATGCATCTGGTGAAGCAGAAATCCCAGAGTTTCTGGCTGTCCTTACAGGACAGCACCCCTAACAATAGGGTTTACATTGTTTGAGCTGTCCAGTTTTACAGTGAGAATCAACAAGCTGTATCATGATGTAAGAATTGAGACCACATTCATTTAAGGACCTGTGTAGATAGGTAGGGACCTGAGTTGGTAGGAATTTGAAATTTTGAGCCCAGAGAAACAGATTTGCTGTCAGTCTTAACTGAAAAAATCCTTCCTTCTAAATGTTTGGGAAACTGTAAAACAAGGCAGTATTTTCATCTTAATAACTGAAAACATCCTTATCCTCAGAACAGCCCTGAAAATTAAAAATATTTTCCCTTAGAATGGGACGGGGAGACAGAAAGAATACAGGTTTCCAAAAAGTCTAAACGTCTTGACAGCCAAAGACTCATGGAAAGGTTAGCAAGATATACTCAAAGGACATGCAAAGTGAAGAAGCAGAAGTTATCTCTTATCTCCTAAGACTTGAGATTATAGTACAGTATTTGTCCAGTTGTGCCTCCTTTAGTACTTCAGCCTTTTTAATATTTGTTTTGGTGAGTGTATCTGGCAAAGCCTTATCCCTTCATAAAAATCAAGAAGTTGGACAAGACCTTAAAGTACAGTATGAATTAATGGCTTTATACGTGGACGACAACAATGTTAACTTTGCAAGCATACTCGCCCATACAGTATTAGCTGTAACATTATAGACTGTGTTTTGAGTCCTGAATATTTTATAGCTCTGCAACAGGATGCCTCTGGTTGTACCTCAAGATAGGACTCAGACCTAAATGATTTCATTTAGCTTGTGAGCCATTTTAGATATCTGCCCAGGGGCAAGAGCTTACCCACTCCGCAACCACGCATTACGGTAGAGTATGTAGAGGTAATAAAGACCTGCATCATCAAAAGTGGGATTGTCTTATTTTGCACAGTGCTGCTACATATTAATAGAAAATAACAATGTCAAGAATATGTCTTGATCTAACCTTCAGATTAGATCCCTACATGTCTTTGAATTGGTAGGTTTCAAAATACCTGTAGTAGTCTTGCTAAATCATCAGATATGGACAACACAAAGCCTAGACAAGGTTAAATCAGATTTTAATTATCCTATTCTGTCTGGAGAGAAGCTTGCAAGAAAGTTGCAATTTACAGCCAGAGGAGTTCTACTGTTTCAAAAGACCTGAAGGGTGTATAAAAAGAAAACTTTAGAAAGTAATAATAATAATAATAATAATAATAATAATAATAACAATAATAATTCTAAATTAGATGGAAAAATAACAAAACCTATAGCTAATTTTTAATTTTTTCTTAATCTGGAAAGCTACAAGCAGGTCAAAGAATGGAAAATAAATTTTTTTAAAAATTTGAAATAATTTTGAAAATTCAGATTATGTTTCCCCTTATCTTTTCTTTCTGAGTGACAGAGTCTGTGTGCTCAAATTCTGTCACTCTAATAAGTTTCAAGACTTTCAAATGGCATTACTTAAAACTGAAATCAACATATGGAGGAGGCAGGTGGTCATTTTCCTCAATAATGGGATATGATATGAGTTCATTTAGAGTACTAAATTGAATAGCAAAAGGTTCCAAAATACAGAAGCAAAACAAGCACAACACTTTCCATGTTTAAAATTACATTATTAGGGCTGTTTCATGGATGGATCTGTCAGCAAAGAGATACTAACTGTTTCAAGAGAAGTAAAGCTGCAAAATCAGTTCATTTATTGTTACATTTCTGAAAAGACCCCACGACAATAAAAAGATGGGTCTCAAAAACACATTATAAATTAACAAGAAATAGGAAATAAATTAGTGATAACTTTCAGGCACCATTCTGTACCTCATGGTCCATTATCTTACTTGGAAATGAACAGCATGAACTAAAGAAATTTGTCACATCTATCAGAAGAGTTAAGGTAGCTTTGCTGAAATGCTTAGAAAGAAATACAAAACACAAAGAGCTTCTTAAATTCCTGCATGATTTATAGTCTTCTAAATTTTTCCATGTACCACATTATGTACTTTGCAGCAAACGCTGTAAGAAAAATCACATGGTTTAAATTCCATTACAACCTTTCATCAAGTACTTCATAATTGTCTATCTCCAAGACACTAGGAGCTACCATTTCCATTAGAAGGCTATTTTACGCTCTCACAGGGTGCCCTGGCTAAAAATTTCCTCCTTTTAGAGAACTCAAAGTGAGAGGTGGAACTATTTCACCCTGAAGAACCCTATTCATCCTCTATTCATTTACAACATGCTACTGGGCTCATTTCAGGGAAGTATCTTTTCCATAAACTTGTACTTAAGTTTGCTTTAACAAAGCATATGTGTGAGAGAACTTTTGTGTGTTTGTATTATGTACCTAATAATATAAGACTATATATGGTCTTAAGCCCTTGCACTGCCCCCCATCAAGGCTCACAAGAAGAGTAGGCCTCCTCTTAAGAGGGTTGTGTGCTACATGTAGGGGAGAAGAAATATAGACCAGGAACCTCTAACAGAAATAAAAGCTGTGAAAAATTTAAGCTCAGGTTTTGCTTTTTGGTTTTGCATGTTCATAGTGCCATACATGAATTTTATTTCTTCCTTCTCTGTCTTATCAGCTTAGCTCATCACTAGTGGTGTCTCAACTGCGGCTGCATTCCACTCCTATTGAGTATGAGTGAGAGAGGAGAATTGTAAGCTGCTGAATAGAAGCCACTGCCACTTAGTGCAAAATCCAGCAATGTTGCCAGTAGAACAGTCCAAAGCAAGCAGCTGCTCCCTTGTCCCTTATAATCTCTGGTCTGCGTCAGTTCTCAAAAAATGCACTAACTTTGGCATACAACCCTAGAAAGACTGCTGCTTTTATGAAGAGCTGGAAAGTACAGATTTTGATCCCTCCCTTCACAGCATCATGCATTTTTTGTGCTTTTTTTTTTTTTTCTTCCTGGATGATTGTTAAGATCCAGTTAGTGAGGGATGTCTCTATCCAAAATAAGGTGCAAACGACACCATATGTCAAAGAAAACAACATGGATTTTATTTAACAATATATGCATGGTAGAGAGAGAGGGTGTAAAAATAGAAAAAAAAATGGGAAGGGAGAGATGGAAAGAGTGAGATCAAGTGGAAGACAGTCACCACCTGGGGATCCAACATGGTCCTGTTTGTCCTTCTTCACCCTGGGCTTCTTGGTGGTGGGGTCCTGTAGTCGTTCTTCTGGGGGTACCACCTTCATACAGTTCAAGTTCTGGGTATCCATGGGGTGGACACAGATGTTGCCATAACTAGGGGCAGCATGTGTATGAGCAATTGCTTCCTTTCCCATGGTTTGCCACAGCAGGAATTTTTGTCTGGATATATTGACCAGGATGAGCTAAGCAGATCTTGACACCACCTGGGCCTGGAATGAGCATCTTCTTGTCGCAAATTTCTCCCTTCTCCTTCCCTCAAGTTCTTGTTGTGGGGGCTTATCTTTAAGCTAGTCCCTTCTGTGGCCTTGACAGTGTTTGAGACAGGCAACTGTGCTCTTTAAGTCCTTACTGTGATGATGTTTTGACTGAGAGTTCTCTGCTTTCTTTTGCAATTTTTGCTTATGCTGAATCAGAGACAAAAAACAAAAAGGATCACAATAGAACTTTTGCAAGGAAAGCCTTTGTAAAACTGCCTATATCTAACAGGAAGAGAACTTCAATCTGTTCAAAATATTGTTATTAAGCATGCTGAGTACTTCCCCCATATTTTTAAGTGTGCAAAGCCTACAAGAGAAGTGTGTGACTAGAGAAAGAAATTTAGCAGCTAGAAATGAGCACATAGCTAAATGTTATTAATGTAAATTTTGTGGAAAAATGAAAGCACCTCCCATCTACAAATGAAGAGAATCATAAACCCCATGTATTTTGATTAAATAGAGCTGCCCTAACCATTATGCATACTTCTATCAACATTCATTAACTCATGTTGCGCTTTACTAGCATTCTGTGAAGCATGTCAGACTTTTCATACATCACTTGTCAGATTTCCTAAAAGGTAAATGTACTCTTCTGTGTCAGTAATAATGCCTTGAGTTCTGGAAAAGCAGAATGATTTTTTTTTTTTTATTGTTACTATTGTTGCTTTTGTTGATATTAACCATTGGCACGCTCTCTCAGTCTGGCAATGAGGGAGAGAAATTTATATTTAAAGATATCAAGTCAAGAACTTCTCAAAAGTACAAGAAATTAGGATGTGTGCAATTCCCATGACTTTACAAATGCTTAGTATGGAGTTTGCTGTTTTTCTCTCATACTATAAATTTTTAGTTCACAAAGCCTTAGTAGTAGAGCTAAATACTATGGCAGAAAATTACATGTGTTGTTAATGCTTGTACCTTTGCTCTGTTTTTATTTTTGTGGGCTGTTCCCTTTGTCTTCCTTGGAGACATACTACACAATCCATTTTCATAACTAATGACAAAATGAAAAGAAGTAGTATGTTATCTCAAGAATACTCTTTTTTTTTCAGAGAAAAATAGTGGCATTTTCAAAGCTTTGAGTTTCAAAAGTTTGGCACCAGTCTTTCAAGCCCTGAAGCAGTCCACTGTCATATGTTGTAGGGCTTTGTTATGCAAAGCATGCACAGTTTAAACAAGAATAGTTCTACAGAAAGTTGAATTTCATTATGCTGTAGGTAACGTCATGTTTATGCAACTGTGTTTCAATAGACTTTTCAATGTCTAATTCTCTACTGTGTTCCAAGGAGCAAGACTTAAGGCATGATCCTGAGTGTTCCATTCCATACATGAAAAAACTACAAAATTCAAGTGGAGCTAGCTACATCAACTGCATTTCAGACCAGGCATATACATTCAATACAGACAGATCCAACAGGGAATTGATTCTGTAAATTGTGAGCAGTTCAATCCAGAAACACATATATTATAGACCATCATAAAGCTGGTTCTTAACACCTTTCAGGATCAGTTCTTCAGAAGTCTTAAAAATTACCATGGCAAGTTTTTTTTAAAAGAGTATTCAGATCCAGATTCTGCACCTGAAAATCCATGAGTTAAAGAGCTTCATTATTTTATCTCATTCCTGTCCTCAAAAGCAATGCCAATGTCATTGCCAATGCCATTATGGATCATTGAATCATCTAGAGTTGGAATAACAAGCTCCTCACTTGCATGTTTTCTCCACTTCAGATATAAGAGGCATGATAAGACCCAGGATTATGTTACCTCTATTCTGTTCTTGGCTGATATTTCTGTCTTTCTGGGATTGTTGGCAACCACTCCTTTTAAATCTTAGCAAGGACAGATGCTTTCTGAACTGTTCGAGGAATTGCTAAAGGAGAAACAAAACACTGGGTTATTTAATTTCATCTGCTTTTCTACAAAGTGGAGCAAGTGTTTGGTTATGTTTGAGGCCATAATGTGGCCATAGAAGAGTTACTCTGAAAGAAAATATGACCAGCCAATTAAGAAATGGAGCAAAAAGACAAAGATTTTAGCCTTTTTGAAAAAATTTTAAAGCCATGCTACTTTTTGTAGATGTGCATAGCTGTTTACTAGCTATATAGTTGGACTGTCCAAGGACCAAGGGGTAAGCATGTGCTTAAAAATCTGTAGAGTCTACTGAAATTAAAATCCACCTATTTTTACAAGTCCTTATATTCAGGTGACACTTGTGCTCTTTTTTATTCCAAGTATGCATGTAGTACTCCTTTCCCAAGTTGTATATGCCATGGTGTTACAAGTTCCTGTAAGAGTCACCTTTAGGCACAGTGGCTTTAAATGTTTTGGTTTTGTTTTTTTAAAATTTTATTTATAATAAATAAATACACTAAAAATTACACCATCAGGCATTTCTCAGCAAACATTCCAATAAAGGGAGAAAACTAATGGCTGCTGCCAAGTCACTGCTGGCCATCAGATATCATTTTCAAAAGCCTTTGCAAGGCAAGAGGGGTGAGGACACCAAGTGGTTATATCGAATTATCTTACTATGACACGTGTGAACTGTGCATTTTGTTTGCACAAAGAAACAACAAAGGATTAAATTGATGTCTGTATGATAACACTGGTGCTATGAAAAGATTTTGCCTTCATATGTCAGAAAAATCTGCTGGAGGGAGCTTTGCCAATGAAGTTATATAGATTTAGTGAGAAGAAAAAAAGATGACAATCTAAAAAGTGAAGACATTGCAAAGATAGCAGGTGAGTTTATTCTGGGTGGAATTCCCCTCTCACAAGTTCCCAGCAGTAGCTGGTGAGCAGGTCTGCACTGATACCACACATTGACTTGCACTGAGGCACCAAAACTAAAAGCAGTCCTGGTTTTCCATATATATTTGGATTTTTGCACAGTCATGAAAAATATTATTAAGAATTTATGACAATATTTATTATATTAGCATTATATAACTATAATTGCTACATTTAATATATTTAAATTATATATTTGTACAGCATATTGTTCATTTTACCTCATATTGTTCATTTTTACAAGAAATTGAAAACTTTCTTAAAAACATCAGAAATAATTTTTTAAATTAACCTCTTCTTTGTGGATAGAAAGTAAATTCTTTAATTACCATTGACACATATTTGTAGCTGTGATTCAAGGGCAAGAATGTAGAACTGGAAGCCAAAGTCCATTAAGTTTTCTTGGAGTAAGCAGGAGGAAATTGGAAAGAAGACCCACTGGTGTGAATGCTCATATGAAGGGACATCAGTGAAAAGAACTAGTCTAGAAAGAGGAGTAAAAAGTACCTTTTCAATTCTTTGTTGTACGAATTCTGCATATGTGGCATTTTGTTTGGATACTTTGATATCATAAAGTAATCTCACTTCAGTAATTAAGATTTTAGAACTACTCATATCTGAAATGTGGGAAGAAAGAGCAAAACTTGGGAAAGCTCTATGGAAATTCAAGGCAAGAGCAGTATCACAGGAAAATGTTGCACAAATAACACCTTTATTCACCTTTATTCACCTTTATTCACCTTTATTCATGTAAAAGCTGACGATGATTGTTTAGCCTTGCAAAACTTTGAACAAATATAGCCTTGAGGCCCTCATAATTTAGGCCAACTTTATTTTCTGAGAGAGGTCAGTGACACAGATTTTAACTGTCTTTTGCAATGTCTTTTATTTACAAAGTGTTGACAGCTCTATTTTGAACAGACCAGGCCAAGGCAATATCAAAGCAGTTCCAGAAAATCTCACCTTACATGCTAGCAATGCTTCAGGTTTTGTAGATGATGGATTACTTTTTTAGACTCAGTCCCTTTACTTTATTTTACTTTATTTTTGCAAAAAGCATCCATGATGGAAGTCACTGGTCATAACTAATTTCCACAGATTAAAATCGTCATTAACAGTCAGAGTGATTTTTTAATAGAATTTGAGATTTTAATTGAAAACAGAAAAATACCAAATTAATTTAACAGTGACATGATTAGTTCTTTTAATTCTGCTGAAAGTCCTTCTGTGTAACAAGATGCTTCAATTCTTATAATACATACATTTTTATAGATGTATATATTGTCATATATATTTTCTTTTGAAATATGTTTGCCCATTCCTCCTAATTATTGTCAGATCTTAACAGAATCCTTCACATGAGGGCAGGTATTTAGCATTTTACAATGCTATTCTGGAAAATTCCTGTGACTGGTCTATTAACTCATCTGCTATAAACTTTTTTTGTTAGTGTTCTCCTGGATAAATGACAATTTCTAAGCCTAAATAATTACCTTTGACAGACATGAAGGTGAAAATCAACACTGTCAACAATGTCACAAATGATTCTGTGAAAAGGCAGACTATCATGGTGAATGTGATTACCAGCACTTTATCACAACTCTCTCATTATAATCACACATAATGGGGTTATTTTCAAAATTTGGGCTTGAGATTTTTTTTAGTCCAATAGAATGGACATAATCCTCAGTACCTAACAAATGCTTTCGGTTCAGATCAAAGCGCTTCCTCTTGATAATAAGATCAATAAGATAATGAGGTTCCCTTGATAGATTCTGAAATTATTCTATTTATTTTAGCCCAGTAGAATTCATTATGACCATGTCAGCCTCCTGCACTTGGGTCACAACAACCCCGGGCAGTGCTGCAGTCTGGGGACAGTGCAGCTGCAAAGCTGCCTGGCAGAAAAGGACCTGGGGGGTGCTGGTCAACAGCAGCTGAACATGAGCCAGCTGTGCCCAGGTGGCCAAGCAGGCCAATGGCATCCTGGCCTGGATCAAAAACTGTGGCCAGCAGGACCAGGGCTGTGATCTTCCCTCAGTACCCAGAATCAGTGAGGCCATATAAAACCTCTAATTCTAGGACACTCTGTTTAGGAGGGATGTTGAGGTGCTGAAACACGTCCAGGGAAGGGCAACGAGGCTGATAAAGGGTCTGGAACACAATTCCTATGAGGAGAAGCTGAGGGAGCTGGGGTTTTTAGCCTGGAGAAAAGGAGGTTCACGGGAGACCCCATTGCTCTCTACAACTACCTGAAAGAACGTTTTGGCCAGGTGGAGGTTGGTCTCTTCTCCGAGTCAACGAGCAACAGGCTGAGAGGACACAACCTCAAGCTGCACTATGGGAGGTTCAGGTTGGACATCAGGAAGAATTTCTTCATGGAAAGACTGTCAAGCATGGAACAAACTGCTCAGGGAGGAGGTCAAGTCACCATCCCGGAGATGCCCAAGAAAGGACTGGATGTGACACTTAGTGCTATTGTCTAGTTGATGGGGTGGTGATCAGTCAAACAATGGACTCAATGATTTTAGATGTCTTCTCCAACCTAAGCAATTCCACAATAACACAGGCCATATATTTAATTCCAAGATTTCTGTCTGAATTTCAGCTACTTGTGGCTGAGCTGGGACTTAACTTGTAATTGAAAGTGTAATTTGGTGTAGAGACTCTCTGCCTAATTGAATGCTCTACTTCCCCTAGTGATGTGCTCCTTCTGTTACAACTGTCATCAATAAATGTATGCACAGTGTAAGCTGAAATGCTTTTGTATAATGGTAAAGTTTTCCTTGAAGCATCTTGAAGGAGTGTTAAGCACTTTCAAGTTTTTTGAGAATTTTGAGACAATGCTTTTTGCCCAGGCTATTGAAATATATCTGCAAGGCAAGAGTAGTTCAAAGTTTCCAATATGAGGAGAGACAGGTGTCTTTTAAATTATTCATAGACCTCTATTGGCTATCTATCTTTTTGTATGTGGGATTTTTGGTGTTGTTTTGTTGGAGGTTTTTTCCTTTCTCTCTTTCTTTAGCCCTGATGGCTTTAATGCATTTATTGCACTCTTAGCTCCATGAATAGATATAGGAAATGCAAAGGAAAAGCTTTTACTAGTAAGAGGAGTATGTTCTGGTTAACAGATTGTCTGTTTATCAGTGATAGCTATCTTAGATTGTTATGGTGCTTCACAGGAAAGCTTTTCTTTTTTCTCGTGACTTCTCTCTGATGACTATGGCTCTGTGTGACAATCCAGACAAAAATCAGAGGTGGAATATCAGTTGCCCAAACTTGCAAAATCGTGTATTATTATATATCTGATCAGTCTGGTAAAAAAACTTATTACTTTTGAGGAGAGAGGGAAAAAGGAGTAAATAGTTTGCTAACTATTAGTTTTAGTTGTATTAATTTTAACCACGTGGCTGTAGTTTCTTAAAAAAAAAAAAAAAATCTGCATTATAACGAGATCTTTTACATCCTTGTCTTATCTGAGGTAAAAATATCTTCCAAAATTCTTTCTCCTTTCTCATCTTGCTCTCTGCTTAGTCTTTACCTCTTTATCTATTACACTTCCATGCAACCAGTCAAAGAGATGGATCAACCTGCAATATAATGGCACATGATTCTAATGTCTGATGTCAAGTTTGAAAATAAAGTGTGAAGTCAATGTATATTCAAAAATAGAAGACCTTGAAAATTAAAATTTCAGTCAAGAAAGCTACCATCCCAAGGTAGGATAAAATACAGATGCTGTACAGGAATGTGCATGAGAGAATACGCACATGTGAGAAAGAGGATGTATTGCAGCTTGCATTTGGCAATGATCAATAAAATTGATTGTTAGCCGGCTTCCCAGGTCTGACCTTCAGATGTTAGGATTTGAGATGGCTTGTATTTCAACAGACATCAGAAAGTCTTGAAGGCTGGAAACCAGTTCAGCCACGCACTGAATTCCTCGATGTTAGGTTTTACAGTCAAATAGGTTCAGAACAATTACCTCTCATGTCTGGAAAACTGGAAATGAATTCTCAAGAATTTTTCCACTGAATTACTACTTGGCACTATAAAATTGTCGTGTCTTGAGCTGTTCTTTTCTGTCACATGGTCCTTTCATATTAGCTGGAATCACAGAGAACAGAGGCATTCACACATAAATGTTTCAGCATTCTATTAATCAAACTTCAGTTTCCTCGCGAGTTCCTCTCAGACTGCAGTAAGTAGATAGTAAGACTGTGTTTTGGTCAGTTGTTTGGGGGGGGTTCTTTGGGTTTTTTAAAGGAATATAAAACAAAAGTCAGATGTGCCTTTATATTTTGGGGTTTTTCTTGCATGGAGGCCAAGTGTTGTTATATCTTGGATTGTTGTAGAGGCAGTAAATACTCCCTATTCCACTAGAAGACTCTTTTTATATTGTGCTCCTGGACCTCGGGGCCTGTAATATTGTACGTTACTGAGGAGTAAGAACAGAGAGTAAAACATCAGCATATGCACCAAAAATTTCAAAATAAACCTCTTATCTCTTCAGCACATCATTGTAGTCTGTAAGTCTTCAGAATATATATCCTTCAAGGCAGTGGCTTACCCTGCCAGTATGCAATAAATTGTTTTTTCTGCCATTCCTGTGGTAGATATCCCAGGTTTTAGCATTTTTTTAGTATTTCAACCTATAAGGAAATAGAAATTAACAAACAGAGAAACAGAAAAAGAAATTAGGATATAGACTGTGAACAAATTTGCACTGATGTGAGATTCAGCTTGTCCCCAGAACATTTCACCTAAAAATCTTGCTACTCCATAGCATTGCAAGTGATAGTAAACTCCTCTGTGTTTCTTTCTTGTCATGAGAAAAATCTACATAAATATTGTTGGGGCTGCTAATAGCTAAGTAGTTACAACTATTTTATAATTATCCAGTATTTGAATAAGCAGGGATTCATCATAAGTAAATGTAAAAAATCAGCTATTCATACCTGACCTTGAGTGCAATTATCTGTTCACTCAGAGAGCAANCTATTTTATAATTATCCAGTATTTGAATAAGCAGGGATTCATCATAAGTAAATGTAAAAAATCAGCTATTCATACCTGACCTTGAGTGCAATTATCAGTTCACTCAGAGAGCAAAATTGTGTTGCGCAGTTTTTTTTTAGGCACAATATCAAATGTACTAAGTGTACTATTACATCTAGACAAGTGCTTCTTACATAAGGATTAAATGTTTTTCTTTGATTTTATTTTCTTGCAAATATTTAAATCTGAGAGGTGTAATACTGATGGAGAAGAAGTACATTTAAATCCTCTCTATTACCTTAAATAATTTGAATGATAATCAAAATACCTAGTTTTTCCGTATGAGATAGTCATAGCTTTAGATGCACACTTTATCAGAGTATATTGCTGTATATGTTATATAATATTTAAAGCAATAGGTGCAAGACAGCTCAGGTAGTCTAGGTCCAATTCCATGGCCTTATACCATATTATGTGGTCACAAGCAAACAGGATGGGCTGACCCTGGCTGGATGCCAGGTGCCGACCTAAGCCGCTCTACCTCCTCCTTCCTCAGTTGTACTGGAGACAAAAAACCTAATTAAAGGCTCATGGCTTGAGATAAGGGCCAGGGAGAGATAATTCACCATCACAAACAAAGCATACTCAACTTGGGCAAATTACCAGAATTTATTACCAAGCAAATCAGAGAAGGATAATGAGAAATAAAAACACCTTCCCCCTACCTCTCTTTCACTCCAAGGCTTAATTTTTCCCAATTCTCCACTTACTCTCCTGAAGCAGTGCAGGTAGATGAGAAATGGGGGCTATGGTCAGATGCTCACAGGTGAACTACTCCAATATGGGTCCCTCACGGGTTCATAGCCTCCTTTGGGCATATTCACCTGCTCCAGGGTGGGTCCCACAGGCTGCCAGCGGATATCTGCTCCACCACGGACCTCTACAGGTTATAGAGGCTCAGCTGCTCCACCATGGTCTGCACCATGGATTGCAGAGGAATGTCTGCTCTGGAACCTGAAGGACCTCATTCCCCTCCTTCACTGACCTTGGTGTCTGCAGAGTTGTTCCTCTCTTGTATTCTCACTCCTCTATTCTCTGCCTGCAATTGCTCCTGTGAAGTAACTTTTTACCCATCTTAAATATGCTATCTTGAGGCACTATCACTATTGCTGATGAGCTTGGCCGCAACCAGCAGCAGGTCCATCCTCCATCCCTGAGCTGGCTGGCACAGTCTCCATCTGAGACAGGGGAAATTTCTGGCAGCTTCTCACAGAAACTGCCTTTGTAAGTGTCCTGCTACTAAAACCTTGGCACCAAACCCAATACAGAAAATAATTTAATCCTTCAGTGCCTATGTTTTTCATCTAATGATTGGAAATAAGTGCTGCCTTTCTCCTATTAATCTTGGTTATTTAGGTTCTTATCCTAATAAGCATGAACCATCTGTTAGTATGTTTTACAGTGTTGATCACATTTGGCCACAGACCTCAAGAAGAGATTTAAGCATAAAAGAGAATTTTCATTATAACTGTAACATTATAAAAAGACATCTGAAATTGCTATTCTTCATCTCTGTCCCACAGTGTTTTCACTCCTTTGGGGACTTTATAGTTTCAAATACAACAGATGCAGTCACATGTACCACCTGCCTATAAGGTAGAATTCAGATATGATAGCAAATCCTCTGTCCATCCCTACGTAAGCTTATGCAGTTGCCCACATGTTCTGTCAGCAAATTTGCATGTGCTAGCTGTCGGACTTTACAAATTTGAAATTTGGTTTTCCAAGATGAAATTATAGTCTGGTATCCCAAGATTTCAAGAGTAAGCAAAAGTAATGTTTGATTGTTGCCTTTCTTTTCTTGGATGTATAACGTATGGCCTCTAAGGTAGTGAATATTTTGATTTCCATGTTAAAGCTTTGTGTGTACTCAATACATGAAGGTATTTATTTTACAGTTATGTCATGGCTGATAATCAGGAACATTGTCAGAAAACCAAAAACAGTGTCATTCCCACTCAAAAGAAATGAATTTTAAAATTCATTGGTAGAGCCAATGTTTATCATTACATTTGTATTTAGTCGATAAAAAACTTTATTCAATAATGAAATTAAATCTTTCCCAAAATACTGAGAAACTATAATTGCTTCTTTTTTTGGCTGAGACAAATCTAGTCCCCTCTGTCAAACATGTCAGAAACCATGTGTTTTTCTTACATCTTGACAGGTTTTATGCCAACATGTAATCTAACTTCCAAGCATTTTGAGAATGAAGAGAAATCATTAGGTACATTATATATGACTGCAATTTGTCTAAGAATACATTAGGTGTGCAAGGCCCCTCTACACTGCAATAGCTTTCTGCCACTTGAAGATTATCTTACTCTGGGCAGATCCTTTTCTATGAAGTTTGCCTAAAGCTAGGCCAAGTCTAACCTCTACTTTACAAAAGTCTTATGTGCCTCATATTTGAATGTTCATTCAGTTGTGCAGATTGATGCTGGTGAAGCTCTGCTATGGTCAGCAGAGTGATATTGTTTAAGCCAAGTAATCTGGGATCCTATGCAAAATTTCTTCCAATGAATACTGGCAATTACTTTCCTAATGGATTTTAATTGAAACAGAAAATGGAATGAAATTAAACTGAACTTAAAACTCATTATTATGTTTGGTTTTCTGGAAGTTTCATATAACCTATTAATTCATTAATTAATTTTAATTGGCAAAGTTTCCTCTAGCATAAAACTTTCAAGTGGAAGTCAGTGTAAGTCTCTGCTTTAATGTGACTATCAATTTTTTCTCAAAGCACCATCTTTATTCATACTTGAGTGAAAGATAAGCTGTGAATTAAATCTGTATGGTATCAACCTTTTTACTCTTCTTTGGTGTCCCTTTTAGCAGTCTAAAATGTCAGCAATTTTGGAGATCAGGCAAGTGTGGTGTGTTCAGGAATCTATCTTACATTCATAATGCTTGAACATTTGTACTGATCCATTCTCTATTCCGGCTCTACAGAATCATATTTATTTTTGTACAATTTACATAAAATTTTCTTATATTTCACTGAATGACAAAATCATTTTCTGTAATTGAAGGATTGTATTCTAGCTTTTTGAGTAAAAGACTTGTAGATTTTGATTGAACTCGCAGAAAGGAAATTTAATGCCCAGTTTTTTGGCACTCCTAAAAATTTCACAGCAGATGGTGGACAGTGCAGGGGATGTGAAGACTCAAGAGAACTGGACTACTAACATTTTCTCCTTTCAGATATATGTCCAGCCTCAGGGACATTCAAAAGACAACTATTATCAGTCACATCTAACTACACCTAACCCTGATGTATTACCACTAAATGGTAAAGGAATTCCTGCAGTGGGCCACAAACAGAGAGAAAGAAGGCAGTGTGAATTAGCAAGAATATTATATGAGGGATGAAGAAAGAACCCAACTAGGCCTGGCAAAGAGACAAAATATCATAAGCAAAATATGGGTTAGACATATGAGGAAGATTTCTCACATTATTCAAAACATTTTTAAACCAGTTAGCTGTAGGAGAATTTTTGTCAAGTGGTAATGCATGCAAGATAAGTAGCAACACAGCATATCTTAGCTACAAAAAGTTATGTGTCTCATAAATTTTTCAGGCAACATAACAAACCATTCCTGTTCCACAATATCATGTGCAGAAAGCTCTATGAGAAAGAGAATGTACTAACAGCACAAGGATAAAGTCTGAGCTGTGACCTTCATATCAAACCTGAGGCAGAAAGGACTTTACATGCTGAAAATGGAAAGCACTGAGGACTTTCACAGCCACCATCATTTTTGAATGTTGCATAACAAATATGGGAAGAAGCCCAATCTGCTGTAAATTCAACTGAGCATTTCCTTGTCCCCTAGGAATGGGCTTTACTCCACAGTGTGCAACAGAAAATGATGAAAATATTGTTTTCCTTAATATGATGACACAAGTCTAAACATTAGTGAAACAACACTGGCTGCTTTCAGTCTTCAAAGAGTTTCAAAAAGAGTACAAAGAAGAATTTCAAAAAGAACGGTACAAAGTGGAACAAGCAAGGGTGTTTATGTCAGCAGTGATTTTTTGGCTGAAGGTAGATACATATATGAAAGAATTAAGTGATCCAGTTAAATACCCATTGTTACTGTTTTTGCAGGTGGGAGAATATATGTAATTCTAACAAGCTGGAGCTGATGTGGTCTACATTTCTATACTACAAAAAACTATGAACCAAATGTGCCCAAAAGCTAACTTCTATGACTATATTATGGAAGGACTCTTAACAGATATGTGCACACATGGTAAATGGGTCACTAGTGTCTAATGACAACAGATCTTTAGTTCTTTACTTTCCTGCCACTGAAATGCAAATTATACTATCCCTTCAGCCTTATACAGCCAAAGCTGGCTGTAGCCCACAGGTCCTACTTGATGTAATTTTCTTCAGTTTTAACAAGGGAGTATAATATTTTGCTTTCAAACCTCTCCCCAATAAACAGGCAAGAAATCATTTGGTGGATATTCAGTTTTGTGATGTTGTGTTTGTCTTTCATGATAGAGTTCTATTCTTTCTTCTTACTTTAAACAAAATTGTTTTAATTCATATGATATACAAGGTATTTTTTTCGTCTGCTCTCGTACAAAGCACTCCAGAAGAAAACCCAAAGTGTAATCAAGTTATGTAGGACTACATTAACAACTTTAATGTAAAAGGAGGCACAAAATATGCCACAAATCACCTGGTTAAAGCCTGAAAGCCGCTTTATGTTTATACATTTATTGATTTTTTTTCTCAAATAATGTCTAGCTCCTTTAATCACCAGTTGCTTGCCTGCCCTCTATTATCCAAAATCAAAGTAATAGACTTCAGCTAAACAATAGTTGCAATTTATAGAGTGACAAGGAATGCCTTTCATCCACCCACCAGAGACACTCCTTCCAACTTCAGGAAAGAACAAACTCTTCAGATGTTTTTCAGTCTTCATGAAAAAAATTGCCAAGCAAAAAGAAAACATTTCCCTACAAACTATCGTTGAAACAGCCAGAGGGGAAAGCAGTGATTGATTTGTGCTGATTTTTGTTGGTTTTGCTAAAGTAATTACAGGAAGGGCAGGATGGGCAGGATGTATGGCAAAAGGTTACGATACTGTCATGGCCCAGAGTAAATGCATTCTCCTGAACTCCCCTACTCATGCTGCAGCCTTCTCTATTTTATAAGACAGAAAAGCAGCCTAATCATAAAATTTCTGGTTTGGACCAGGTGAGATAGTTGCTGATTTCCAGTGAGAAATGTTGATGAGTGGCTAAGTATGGTCATTACTACTGAATGTTAGGACTGAAATATGTGTCTTCATGTCTGACTCAGCATCAAAGGCTAGTGTAGACTTGTAGTACTTTCTGCTTGTGCATTTTTTCCACATACCCAGTCACACTGCATGATATTTTAGAGAGAGACAATAACATGCTCACATTTCCCCTTATTCCTTTTTTATTCTTACAAGCAAAATGTTAGTTGTGTAAAATGTGAAAGGTTTCATGTGTGACTTTTAATATACATTTCTTGGTTTGTTGGGTTAGTTGACAATTGTTTTGGGTTTTATTTTTTTTTTAATAATGTTGGTGCAAAAACAAAGTGAAAGCATACTCAGTATTTCCTTCCTTAACATCCTCACATATGTTGACTGAAAGGTGAAAGTGTGGGTGGGCAAAAGGAATTTTTACTAAAATAATTGTCCCATAAAAGTTTTTCTAAAATTTTTAAAACAGCCTTAAACAAAAGTTACTGCCAGCAGTGCTCCAGGGTTGTTTGAATACCCCACTGATTATAATTTCCCAATATTTATTGTTTCATCATTACGGCATCAGGAAGAAATTAAATTGCTCTTGCCATGTACCTCATTCTATTACTTCCTTCATTTTATTTCACAGGTCATTTGCAATCTCTTGAATGTGAAAGGCAAAAATCTTTATTATGTAAGCGGTAGCACAAAAATAAGGTATGAAAGTGGAGCAGAATCTTGAAAGACAACATTTTTTCCTTCTGATTGCTTTGGTAATTGCTACTTAGGACTCTTCCTAAGTAATGCTGGCTTGCTTATGATGACAGTTTTTGGTAGTAGCTCTTAGGATCCTTATACTTCAATTCCCACTGCATAGCATACTTCCAGCAGAGAACTATAAAATAGTTTCTGCCCCAGAGAGCTTACACTGACTTAAATTGTGATTGATAGAATACTATCAACCCAAGTGCTTTCAACTTTTTTGGCCTTTTAGTAAAAACTCCAGATAAGAAAGAAAAAAAAAGAAGCAATACTTTATTTTGAAATTTTAAGATGCAGACAAAGGTTTTTGTATAATGGAGACTGGAACAGACCAGCTTGTGGTCTGCAGCTTTTCCTTTGGCTATTGATTCAGGAAAGGAGTAATTCAGAACCTGCGTCTCTGAGCTAGCTATATCTTGAAGGGGCCATCATCCTTGTACTTTTGTGTTTGTGTAGTCAGCTTGCAAACAGTAGCTGATTTTATCAGGACTTGTGGTGGGGTTTTTGCCCTATAGCAGTGTAGAAGTGACTCAAAGTTTGCATCACTGCTAGTCCATTGATTTAAGTGGATTCCTGGATGTACCAAAATTAATTAATAGGCAGCAACTCACTCTCATCAGAATGGACAGAGTCAAGCACGTAGAACAAGTAGATACTATACATTGTCATTAAGGCATTCAGTTTCTTATTAAATCCCTCTATAGAGAAAGAGAATAAACTATATGTTGTAAATTGATATAACTAGCAGAACAGTCAACATGAACAAACCATAATTAAATAACCACCTTTAAAAATACACAGGATGTGGGAAATAGGATGATCCAGGTTAAACAATGTGTGAACATAATTTCACAGAAAGTTATATATGCAAAATCAAACTCGGCAAAGTATATTTATATTACTTAATAAGAAGAGAGGAAAATGTGTATTGAAAACTGACAGAGTAAAACCAACCATGAAATCTCACAAGTTTGAAGAAAAGCTACAAAAAGCCACTAAACCAAAAAATATCAAAATACGTTATTAAGCAGGAATTAAATTAACAGAGTTCTAGCATTCAGTTAGAGATTTTCATCCACTTTCATCCACAGACATTCAAAATCTGGTCTAGATAGGCTGCCCACCAAATTATCATTCTTGTCTCTTAATATTGAGGGCTCTGCATTGTCCTTCCATGGAGAATTTAATAGAACAAAAATCTCATGAGAAACAACAGTCTCTTGAGAGTCAAGGAGAAGTTGAGAAGTTACCTGAACAGAAAAAAAATACTTAGATCTGGGTTCACACACACATTTAGGAGCCTAAAGAACATTGATTTGAATAGGGCTCTAATTCATAAATGCATTTATGTATGTGTATCTTAATTATTTCTATGAACTAAAGTCCAAGCTATATGCTAATTGGGAACCATGTGTTTGGAGAAATATCTGAATAGTCAAGGCATCAAAGAGTTCCAGTTCAATTCTATATGCAGGCACAGCTGCAATTACTGTACCTCTAACAGATTGACTCGATGGTAGATGAGACATCTCTCTCCAGGCCTTTGGGCTGTTGGGAATAATATCTTACTTGATTGGCCAGAGTTCTGTGTATTTGCAATTGGTTGAATTAGAGCCCCAGAAGACATTTTCTCCCCTACTCTCTGAATTACAGTCCTGCCAAAACCCTAAATTAGTACACTGATTTCAGGTGTTTCTGTAAAAACTTTTCAAAGAGGACTATAACATATAAATCCAGATTTGATACTGGTTAATACATCAGTGAGAAATAGGAAGAGTCAAGAGCCCCTTTGCCAGAGGCAAAGTCCCATTCTCATACTACTGCTGCTATGAAACCTCTGTGCAGATGGTGTAGTGTGAGAAAAGGACTGATACCTGCACTATGGTAGGCTGAATACATCAGTGTGGCACAGCAGTCTCATGAGGAGACTCTGATTGCCTCTGTCCCTGGTTCTCCTCTCCCTCACACTGCTCCAGGGTTACTGCAGCCTGCACTGTTCTCATACAATTTCCAGATTTAACACCATAATTGTCTCATTTCCCCATACCAGCCTCCATAGAGGATAAAAGCTCCACAGTCTCCCCCTCCTCACATCTGCTGGGCAGTTTCATTTCAGAGATGACTACCCAGGAGCTGTTAGTGATTATAAGAACCATCCATGTTATGCCTGCTGTCAGGTTCCCTCCTGGGCCAGAGTATTGAAAAGACATATTGTACACTCAGCAAGAAACTGCAGTTAGCTTAGGATATACTTAGACCATCATTTTGAGAGGGAATATTAAGAACTCAGGGCAATGGAAAAACAAAGGTCTTTTTTCACCCCAGGAGGTAGAAAAGTACCAGAAGGTGGATATGAGGCTTTTGTAAGGTTTGAGTTTGTGAATTCTGCTGTCTGACTCAAGGTTCTAGCTCTCTAGTACACAATTTTATACTATAAGCCTCCCCTAGGTGCTTATAATTTAATTGTAAGGTGTTTCACAAACATCTTAGCAGGTGCAAAGAGGACGTGAAGTGATTCTTTTTTCTCCTCTCCTCAGCTGGAACATGAAGGCGGCACTTTATGATCCAATTAGTGCCTCCAGGAGCTTTCTAATTGCATTATAAAGCATCTAAAAAAACCCCAGAAAATTAGAAATTGGTTTTAAAGTCTGAAAAAATAAAAAAGGAAGTGATGTTTAACTATTTGCCCTCCTGGTAACTCAGCAGTGACAGGACCCAGCATCCTCATTTTGTCTGTAAGTTCCACACATGTGAAATGCATTCCATTGTCCAGAGCTCTGAAGAGTGGAGCATTCTTTATTGGGTTGTAATCAGAGCTTGAAATATGATGGGAAGCTTTGCACCCCAAGTAGCTTGCCACATTAACGCATGTTGTTCATTCAAGGAAACTGCAACTGTGCTGCTCCATCTGTGGCCATTTTAGCCTGCTAATATCTGTTCTATTGAGTTTTTATACCAAGCTCATTGGCATAGTGTCTGAGAGGTATTACATATAATGAGCTATAACATGCTTTCAACTTCAAAGCTCAGCCTCTATGTAATAATTATCACATCACTTTCCATAACTCTCACATATTTTACTTAGTGAGTGGGTAGGAAGAAGATACTGAAATAATATTTAGACTTATGTAGTGCTTTTCAGCTGTAGATAACAAAATATTTTCTGTTGGCAGCTAAGCATTATCATCTCCACTGTGACGATGGATAAGACTAAAAGGCAAATAATAGAGATATGAATAAAACCCCAGCTTCTGATCTTTGGTGCACGGGCCTTCCTATTCATTCAATTAGTGCAGCTCCCAAGTACTTTTTTTCATTGGCTGACAAAACTTTATCCTCTTTCCAATAAAGGAATGAAATGGGCAAAAGCAAAATACTTGAATATGTCTGTTATATCTCATATATGAAACTAATTCTCCTTTCCCTTACACTCTCATGCAGCTGAGCAGAATACCAGCCCTGCATTTTCTGTTTCCATCCATTCCCTTTTTTTTTTTTTNNNTTTTTTTTTTTTTTCTGGGATTTAATGCAGCCCACTGCTGCTGCAAAAAAAGGAACAGTAGCATGATTCTGAGATGAGGTTACACTGTAAGCAGGGTCCTCTACACATCCCATTGGGGAGAGGCTAACAACACCAAAGCTGTCCTTAAGCACGTCTGTATCCTTAAAATTACTCTGAAAAGGACATCAATATACCTGAACCCAGTCCTCCTCTTCTTGGTAAATTTGCACTCATTTAAGAGAGCCTTTTGTTGCTTGGTACCATGTGCTGGGAACCTCCTCTCCTTCTGGATGGCAGGGACTGACTGTCTTTCTGTATTGCAATAATAGAAGAACAAGGTGTCACTTCCAGGAAGAAAGTTCCATTGTCAGGTGCCATTTCAGGAAAAGGGTAAGGGACAGCTTTCATCTTCTGTTCTGATTCAGTCTGTCACACTCCTATGCACTAGCACACCCATGCACACACTGCTTTGAGTAAAGCCACTGAAAATGCACAGTAAGTCATAAGAGATTTTTACCAGGTACTTTTCTCTTCTTCTTCTTCTTCTTCTTCTTCTTTTTTGCAAAAGTTCACCCCTGCTTTCTCTTATCTGAATTTTGGGTCAAATTTCACTCATACTCAGAGCTCAAAACCAAGATTAGTCTGCAAAACCAAGAATAATGCTCACATTAAAACTTCTTTGATCCAACAAACAGTGCATCATCTTGTTCCAGATTCTTTCATGGCAGGATCCCAATTTCTGGTATAAAATTCATGTGCCTTAATAAATCTTCCACAGTAATGGCCTGAATTTTAGGAGTTTAACAAACACGCTGAGTTTTAGGTTTTATTGCAAACATTTCATATAATTAGCATGAACAGATGGCATATGATTCTACCATTAATCATTTGTGTACAACCAAAATACAGTAATGTCAGTATCTCCCCGAATTCTTCTTTGGAAAAAATACCAGGCTGCAATTCTGATTTCTCTTGCATCCATCAGACACCATGACTGTAGTAAAATTACATCTGATTTATCACAGAGTTGAACAATGGTAGAATGAAGCCTTTTTCATTATGCAAACTATCCTCAGTGGTTTCAAGACTTACACTGGGTTTTATGCTATATATAATCAGTTAAAAAAACAACTTCCTTGTGTAGGACAAAAAGGCGGAATATTAATGAGGAAAATCTTTCAAAGCATTTCTGGAAACAATACCTTTATGTATAAAAGGAGTCTTTTTTTGGCATCTCTATGTGGTAGTGTTTTCAATTCCAATAGCTATAATAAGAAAAAAAATCTGCCCTATTTGTCAATCTGTCAGGAAATATATTTCAGCTTCAAGCATCATACTCCTGGGGTTTATGGAAATCACAAAACATCTCATTCAGATGAAGAGGCTGAAACTATAAGCAGTGCAATTAATATCTTCAATTTCTGCCTTCAGCATGAAAAGAAGCTCAAAAGCTTTTTGAATCTGAATCCCAAATGCTGTCTAATAGTTCACATCTGGCTTGGGCTATTTAGGAGAAACAACAGCTTTTGGTGCCAACAGTGCATTCAGTGACACACTAACCTTGTTTATCCAGAGGTGCACAGAGGTCACAGGAAGGGTGTTTGGCAGGTTCAGCTGGGTGGAAGGATAGTAACAAGCATAGGCTTCTTAATATTCCTGCAGTCTACACAAGACAAATGTTTTCCCAATTCATCTCTATTTAAACATAAAGCAAAAGAGAGAGAGAAGGAAATTGTGTCATCTTGGGATAAATGTCTTTCCCTGAACGCCAGAAAAACCCACTGCCAAAGTTTGCTGGCCAAAAGTCCATCAGGAAATGATTTCTTCACTGTGTTTCAAGCTTACTGAAAATACCCTTCTAGTCAGTGTTTTTTGCAGTGCATGTTTTGTTGATTGTTTATATTTTTTATATTGTTCAGTGGTTAATGGTTTGTTCCTATGTTCCCCTATGTTCTCCCCCATTTGGTTTGTTCTGTAGTTGTTTACCTCCTTTGTGGCAAAGACCGTTTTCTGTCAGTCCCCAGTTTGCCATCCCCTGTTGTTCCCTATATAGGTTTTCCCCTGCCTTTATTCCAGCACCTTCCCTGACTCTCAAATTACCCTGCCCCTTGTTCCAGCTCCTTCCCCACCCATCAATCACTGTTTACCCTACCCCTTTTTCCAGTACCTTCCCTTCCAATCCAGGAAGTGTCCAATCCCCTGGGCATGTCAAGGTGTCACCCAAACCTCGATGCTCCATTAGGGCAGGTGACCTCCCTTCTCCTCCCCCCTACCTTGTTTGGTTTATGCTTACAATTGATTTTCCCCTCATTGGTTAATGTATTGTATCCATCCCTGATTCTGTTAGTGTACAAAACCCCCTGCACAGATGTGCTCCCTGGGTTCTTCTGTTCATGTCCCTTCCAGGGAATAAAATTCTCTGGAATGCAAACAGAAGGCTCCTCCCTTGTCCTTGCTCCACTCCTCTCCTCGGCACAACACCAGCCTAACAGAGAACGCCCGTGTGCATTCTAGCTGTGCCCTGGGTTGCACCCTAGTGTTTCTTAGGGACAGTCCACTCCTGACCGCTGAGTCCAGAGCTAGCCGGGGCTGACCATTTACGGACACAGCGTGTCAAGTGTTAAAGTTATCTGATGTTGCTACAGGCTGCACCTGTGCAGCCAAGTTTTGATCAGAGGTGTGTCTTGGTGACTGCAATACTTGAAGGGCTACTGAGCAGTAGAATGTTCATGCTTCTGAGCTAGGACATGCAGTTACAAAGCACGTGAAAGACTACCAAGGGAGAGCCTAACAAACTCTTGCTTGTGGCTATGAATAACAATGAGAGAAGCATTGAAGGGCATTGTGAGGGGATTTTTTTTTTTGTGAATTTCTACATTCAAACTGGACCATTTTATTATTTTGTACATATGGCTAAATCTCAGCAGAAGGTAATCACTGTGAGCTTTATGCCCCCTTCTTGTTTTTATAAAAATACTCAGGACAGCTGAAGGAGTGAGACTGGATCTCTATTGTTTTGTCACTGGTGCAAAGAGGATGTGAAATAAGGCTTTAAAGTCTTCATAGCTTTCTGTTACAGGCAATCACATAATATATGCCCTCATATCAATCACATATATACACATAATCCGAGGTACAGAATACTGAGACCCTGGGTGTTACTGTTTAGCCGGTCTATCCAAGACTGGGATCATATCAGAGAATCAGAGAATAGTTTGGACTAGAAGGAACCTTAAAGATCATCTATTTCCAAGCTCCCTGCCTTAGCCACAGCTACCTTTCACTAAATCAGGTTGCTTAGAGTCCCATGCAGTCTGATCTGGAACAGAGGTGAGGCACCCACAACTTCTTTGGGCAACCTGTTTCAGAGTCTCACCACCTTGTAGTAAAGAATGTTTTTCCCAATATCTAGTCTAAACTTACTCTATTTTTGTTTTGATGCATTGCTCCTTATTCTGTTACTACATGTCCTTCTAGAATGTCTCTCTCTGATAGGAATGGCACCCCCCTTCAGGTACTGGAAGGAATAAATTAGGTCACCCCTAAACTAGGTCACCCCTAAACTATCTCTTTTCCAGGCTGCATAATCCCAATTCTCTCAGCCTTTCCTCATAGGAGATGTTCTCTATCCCTCTGACCATCTTTGTGGCCTCTTCTGGACTTCCTCCAACAGGTCTGTGTTCTTCCTGTGCTGGGACCCCAGAACTGGATGCAGCACTGCAGGTGGGGTCTCACCAGAGCAGAGGGGCAGAATCCCCCCCCTCACCCTGCTGCCCACTCTGCTTTGGAGGCAGCCCAGGACACATTTGTCCCTTTGGGCTATGAGTGTACGTAGCTCATGGCTGGCCTCACATCCACCAGCACCCCAGGTCCTTCTCCCCAGGGCTGCTCTCCATCTGTTCAGGCCACAGCCTATATATTATGTTGTAACTTCTGTGCACAGCAGATCAATTCATTATTTAATAATAACTTGGATGGGTTTTCTTCAGAGCATGTTAAGGGGCAAAATTTGCCTACACTCTGTATGAATGAGAGTGGAACAGGCAGCCTATTCACAGTTTATAAAAGGCATGGGCTAAATTTCAGTTTTCCTTCTTCAGAGATGTCTGTACTGTCCCCATTTCTCTGTGGAACATTTAGGCCAGGGAGCATATGCAAAAGGGATATGGTATCCAACAACATAGAAATGGAATCTGGAGTGCTGGAACACTAATTTTACACTAAATTTACACTAACTGGAGTGCTGGAAGTATTCTGCCTGCCTGGACTTTTCACAGCTTCAGTCGGCTTTACAGAGCCTCTTATTGCACCATGGAAAACTGGCAGACATTAGCTCAGATTTTTGAGAGGGAAGCAGTCACATATCATTGTAACACAAAGTTTTTGCCGCCTTTCCATCACTTTTTTTCCAAGTGAAAAGCTGCTATTATCTGCAAAGAGTTAGACCTATTTTCTTTTGCCACAAAAGCCTGCCTTTCCTCCCTCAGAAAAATGATTGCTTCCCACTCATAACAAAGTTAGCTTATATACATGAATGAAACACTGTAGAAGTTTAGAGACAAGATTTAGGAAATGTAGTCTCACAGAATCAGAGCAAACACCTATGATGTTTGAAGGTAGAAAGAAAAAAATATTTTCTTGACATTTGTATGTTTCCATTAAGATCTGGACTTGAGACAATGATCAAGTTTTCTTGAGGTGGATAATAACGATGCTTAAATGGAACTAAATTTGCATGGAAATATTTTCCTGACTTTTAATTATTATTACAAAGTACCACAACATAATAAATTGCCAGTTGATAACTCAACAGTAAGAAAGTGATTTATGCAACAGGGAGCATGCAGGGGGAGGAAGTGGCAGGCATTCTGTCCACATGTCATTGGCTCCCAAGTCTTTCTTACCAAGTACTTGAGGCGGATTCAGCTGCATATGACATTCTGAGAAAGTTGTAAATTTATGCCTTAAATCTGCACTGGGTTTTCCTGTTTCCTCGTATTCTTTCACATTCACTTTGATAAAAAATAGAAAATACACACCAGTTAGACATATGACTTCACTCTTTCACGTGCTGTTCCTTAAAACATTGTTGTCTTCAAACTGCAGACATTTACCAATCCCCTGATTTTTAACAATGTGTTTACTGATTTATTACATGATCTCCTGCAAGGACATTTTGTAAGTAAATTAAGAAATACGTCAGTTCCCATGTCTTGTATTTGGGGCAACACAATAGGATTGGTGATGGGAAGGCTGCAAAATGGGACTTAAAGAGGAATGTGAAAGTCCTTTGCAAAAAAAGGTCAAAGAAAACAAGTAAAGACCTTATCGGGGATATCTTCAGGGCTTTAGCATCATTTGAAGATATGCTTCACAGAAATACTGCACTTCTGTTCTTTTTGGAGGTCTATGGGTAAAGAATGGAGAACAAAAGGGAAAAAATAGAAATTAACAACTATTACTCTGATTTCTACCCCATGCTATGATGCACACTTTAATCCGTGGATTTCAAAGGCATCATTAAATCTGATATGATTAACCTAAGGAAATCCAGGAGTTGATATACAGCTACTTGCCAATTTGAAAGCTATTGAAGTGCAATGAAGCTGAGCATTCTTATTTCAGCACTTTCATAATTAAGAATTTGACTAATTTAAATATTGAAACTGTTTTCTCATAATTGCATAATATCAGTTAAATATAAGCAAGATAAACTCATGCCTGCTTAAAAGATCTGAGATCTGTTTTAGCATAAAGCCCACTGAAATCAGTGGAAAGATTCTGGGGGTTCTGCCAGCAAGGTCAAAATCTTCAAGCAATGGTTGGCACCAAATTTACAGTGTAAGAGCAGACTTTCATTGCATACGCTAAAGGAAGCCAACAAAATGGCTTTCTTCAGCTATTCTGTGATTCCTTGAAAATATTTAAATATTGATTACCAAAATATAGCACAGTGTAGAAAATGTATACTTGGAAAGTTAAATACATTATTCTTATAAACCCAAAATTCTGTCTCTACTGATATCTCCTACTCCTACTGTGAAGAAATTTTATTCCTACTCCTTAACATATTTTCAGTTGCATCTTACAATTCTAATAATTTTATTCAGTTTTTAAATTCTCTTGCACCAAAGCACCAGAAAAAGCCGGTGCTTTGAAAAAATGCAGTGAATTTCTTTTGTTTTCATACATTTCTTGCACCCATCCCAGTAAGGGCAGATATGTTCATGCCCTGCCCTTTTTTTTGGAAGTCTAACCTCAAGAGTAGTACACATATATCATCCAGTTCACACTCAGAAACAGAGGTGCATACAGACAAATAATTTCCCAAAGCCATGGTGAGGTGCAGAGATTTTATTCCCTGTGGTATGAAACCAAGTCTTCTTTACTTCTTCCTCTGTCTCCAAATTTAAATCAAAGTAGTACAATAGGATCAGAGTTCCTTTACATGGCTTCTGAGGATGCATAGCCCTATCCTTGGGTTTGCCCACAGGTAAATAGCATGCCTGACTTTTTCCACTTCTCTACAGTCAGTGCCAATTATGCATCACTTGAGATCTACTTCAGTTATCAAAATAATGTTTTATCAGGACATGGTTCGTGCATAATGTGTGTCCTGGATCTGTGTATGGGATTTAATTTATCCAGAGATCTGGACTACTTCAAACAGCTTGCTTCCTTATCTTCTCTTAGCACCCCCAAACAGGAGTTCTACCATCTCCCAGTTACTAATCACGCTGATGATTCAAGACCCACCCAAACAACAGCATTTTTTTTCTTTTCCAGCAAGTATTGCAATTGCTGATAAGTGTGGGTAAATAATATGACATGTAAAAGAACATTATGGAGTGCACTGTATTATTACCCCTCTGGAAGATTTATTTGACCAATATATCAGCCATCTGGGAACTTGAAGTACTGTCACGTTTTCAGAAACAGAAAAATTGCCTAGCACAATATATGTACGTACTTCATTAGTGCTGAGGATGTGTCATTTTAGCAAAGTATAGGGAAAATCAAAATCAGTCAAGAGGAAGCAAAACTAATTATTTAAGTGATAAATCTGTGTTTTTTCAGACAGATGATGGGACTTTCCTGTACTCGGGAGGCAGCTCATTCCATAAGATCAATACACAGGAGTCTGATGTAAGTTTGGAGCAATAGTTCAAGTTCTACTAAAGACGTTCAGATACCTACCTTTCTTTATAAGTGCAGGTACTACTGATCACACCAGAGAAATGCCTCTGTTCATAGAAATAAAAAAAAATAATAGAAGGCCAGCAAGTACTGATGATGTCCTGATTCTTCTTCTTACTCTTTTCTTCGAGACAGTTAAGTTTGCTAATGTTCAGGATGTTCAGCAAAGCCAATTTTCTCATGATAAATTGGCCAATAGCGGTGCTTGGAGAAACACTGCATGACGGATTCAATTACATAACCTTGTCAGTAAGCAATTTTTTTTGCTTGCCTAAAGTAAAATCCAATAATGAAAAAATATTTAAAGAACTTTAACTTCTATTTTGCCTAGAAGTTCAGAAAAGTGGGCATTAGTAGGTTTAAATCAGATTTTGACTGTTACATACTTTTCTTGAAACTCAAACCTTTATTCTTCAGTCACTGACAATAGAAAATCACACCCAAAACATAAATATATCAAATTGACTGTCAAAGTTTACAAAGCATTAGATATTATTAATGTAGTATTCATTTGCTCTGTTTTTCACATATTATGATAAACTGAAAATGTGGGACAATGTCACTTTATAACTGTCTTTCAAAGTAAGATACTTTTAGCCCATCATATGCACATGGTTGGGGAAAAGTTGGTGGAAATATAATATTACTGATCACTGGTAATATTTATTTGACAATAGAGGGTATATTTGATTACAAATGTAATTTCAAGAAGGCTGTCATAAACTTTTGTTTTCTCCAAAAATTAAATAGCTCTTGGAACAATGTAATGAGATGCACATGACAATTTTTTACTGCTTTCTGTTCTAGGGAACTAATTTAAATGCACAAAATGGACTTTAAGGGATTTGTTTATGTGCTTTGGGTTTCCTTTTTTCCCTTTGGCCCAGTTCCTAGTTTCAGAAACAGTTGCTATTTGTTGAAAGCACAGGAATAACACACTCACAATTCCACCAGAGACATAGGCAGGTTATTAACAGCTGGGGAGTAAATTCCAAGTCAAAGAGTGCCATACTCTTTCTGTTCCTCAACATTTTCATGCATATTAGCAAAATAATTGCACTTTCACAAGGAAAAAATTTATTACAATAATTATGATATTTCAAGGAAACGAGAGTCATTGCAGCTAACCCTAACTTGTTTGCTGACTATTTTTCACTGGAAAAAGCTTGACAAAAAGTTTGCTAAAAATTGTACTCTATAAAAAAAAATAATCACAAAGAAATGATAAAGTTATAGGAGGCTAATCTCATTGCTTCTCTTTTTCTATTATCTTTGTTTCCAATGATGGCAACTGCAGGAAAGAAGCTGTATTAGAGGAAGATAGTCCTATAGAGTCCCTAATGCCCTGAGAGAAAAAAAGTTCAATTTCTTTCTTTTGTTATTAGTTCTTAAAAGATATGTACTGAGTCACGCAGTATCCAAGGTAATGCAGCTCCAGTTGACACTGCAGTTAGATTCAAGGATTTGAGCTTGGCACAAGCTTCATTTCATGTCTACAGAGACTTCTCAATCTGTCGGATCTTAGAGGGTCTGGGCCTGAACCACTCTGAGTGAAATTTGAAAGACAGATTTAGCACCTACATATTACTAAATAATCCAATGAGAGGTACCTACATGAGACATTAACTCAAGGTGCTTGTCTGCAAAGTAGAAATGTACTTCCATGAAATAACTGCAGCATGAACCACTCAATTAGCTCATGTTTTTTTCTCAAGCTGTTAGAAGGACCAATGAAGAAAAAAATCAATCAGCGAGATCCCAGTGGTCCCCATGTGATTCTAGTCTCTCTATATATTTAAGGGTTATGATATGTAGTGGATCTACACTACCCCAGTGTGAATTCACATTCTGATGTCACCTGAAGGGGAAGAGCATGCTTAAAATGAAGTTAAAAATAATTATTTTCCCTAAAATACCTTTTTCTGAATTTTTAATCAGTGTAATTTCAGCAATACTTTTCTCATGGAGGTGAGACACTGCTTTTCTGAACTGAAATGCAGAAGGACCCTACCTTATTTCTGTTCTTGCCTTTTACTGTACAAGTGGTGTCAATGACAGGAAGAACAATAAAATAAGTTGATTTCTAGAATATTGTTTTAATGTAAATTCAACAGCGTCCATTCAACAGTGACGAGTACAGAAAACATCCTATACTGGCTATCCTATAATATTTATTGCTATCAGGAGGTGTGTCCTCTATTGTCTCAGCACTTAAAGAAAGAGACCAGAAAAAAACCACCACCCTTTCAATTACACTGCAAATTTTATGTTCCATTCGCTGTATAAGATCCATAGACCTGGGCAGGTTAAGATCCTCAGATAATCTCAAGCATAACTTGTTTAAATTGTCCTATGCTGCACCTTCGCCTGTATTATCATGAGTGATGATGTGTGCCAGATGCTTTCAGACTCAAAATTTTCTGCCAGTCTCTTCTAGATAAATTCAGGTGAGGTGTGAGCATATCAAAAGCTACCATAGCCTGGTCTGCCTGTGGTCGTGTTGTTTTAAAGTTCACCAAGCTATTTTACTTGTTAAAATTTGAACCAAGATGTCTTGGCTAAAAATATGTCAGTTTGTCTTCATAATGCTAAAGTCCTAAAACTCTAGAAATTTGGAGGTCATCTCCAAACCAGAGGTTGAGGTTGACCTGATCTTGCTGCCTCAAAAAATTGTTAGAATTTACCACAATAAAAATGGGGTAGGGGGAATCCATTTCTGTTGCGATGCATGTTTTGATGCTTAATTTCTATATTTTCTATGTTTTGTACTTTGTACTTTTATAATGGTTCAATCCCAAGGTCCTCCTATGTTCCCCCATTTGGTTCATTCCTTTACTTGTTGACAGGTATTTTAGGGAAGACGGTTATCTGCCTATCATCCCCAAGTTCTGCCCCTGTTCCCCCTTATTTGGTGTTCCCCTCCCTTTGGTGTAAGCCCTTCCCCTGTCAATCCTCCCCTGAACCAATCCCGTTCTGTCACATTCCTACCACACTCCCTGTATGCGGCCAGCCCACACCTGGCATGGTCCCCTGAATCCCCCCATTGGCTGATGAAATGTATATTTTTGGTTGTTACATTATAAAATTCCCCTGCGAGAGACCCTCCCTCGAGGTAGCCTCCACTTTCCCCCTGAGTGCTGTCGCTGGTCCCTGACTCTCCAAATAAGGGCTTTTGGAATACAAACTGGCGCCTCCTCCCTCATCCTTGCCTTGCACTTTGACGATCTCACCACTACCCAGAGGGCACTGCAATTCCCCCTTGCAGGGAGCCCTAGCCGTACCCAGGATTGCGCGGCTTTCCTGGGGACCGCTGCGTCCAGGGCTGGCCGGGGAACTAACCATCTGAGGACACGGTGTGTCACATTTCAGTAACAACTACCCTACATGATACGAGGGCTATAAAAAGTGTTTCATAAAATAAGTGTTAATTTCACTGCTCCTGCAGAGTTGTCTGAGCAGGCTTTAACCCTCTGGTTAAGCATGAGCATAAAAGCTCATATGGATGAGGACATTTCTCTGAGCCTTTGGTTGAGGGATGATGTAGATGGACCGAGAAACTCAAGATCATCTTTCTTCCCTGCAGGTGAGACCATGTGTGCTTATCTTACAGTGCCTGTAAGAGGCATACCATGCCTCTCTTCCTATCATGGAGGCTTCTCCTGTTGGCACATGTTATACTCAGTCACTAAAATCCTGCGTTAATCTTTGGAGTAACCAGCTACTGAGAAGGACAGGCCAGGAGACCAGCTCCTTTTGTATGGCCTTTTTTAGGAAATCAGCTCTGGGGTGGGGGCTCAAGGGGTCGCGCACACCACCACTGCTCCCTTGGACGACACAGAGGAGGAGGAGTGCAAGCACCTTTGCCCAGAGGCAGAGCTGGGGCTTCTGTCCTCACGGGAGGGCCACAGGAAGATGCTGGGTAGGTCATAGTCCAGGGATGTCATGCTGTTCAAGGTCTACTGTGGGCAGGGCGAATTCCAAAAGTTCGATGGGGAGACAGCTCTGCCTTTTCCTCACACAGTCCTGTGGTTGGTCTCGTTCACTTTGGTTTGGGCTCATTGTTCTAGGAGTATTTTCTTTTCAAATTGAGGCTTTGCGCCATTAATTTGCATATTCTGCCTTATTTCCCGCCTCCTCTGTAATGGGCGCCATTTTGGAGGAGTAGTGGTAGTTTTACCTGACGGAATGGGAGGGTAAAAGAGGATTTACAGCTTGGAGTTTTAAACACTGGGGGTAGGGGATAAGAGGGTTGATAAACCGGGGATATTAAATGATGGGAACATGAGGCTTTACAACCTTTTGGGTAATTGGGGTTGGAACATACTGGGATGATGCAACACATTACAGAAATCGCAAACTTTAACTTCTACCATTCAAACAGTTAACATCAACATGAGGAAGTTCTGAGATTTTATTCATAACAGCTACTGCTATGTCTGCCTATGAGTTGGAGCTATTTATCTATCACAAAAAAAAAAAAAAGGCACAGTTGAACTGCCTTTGTGACACAAAGATAATGAAGGTAGTAGGGTTTCTGAAGAGAAAGCTGTCAAAAAAATTTACTGAGAATATCTGAGCTAGTAGGTAAGGGTCTTGTTTTGATGCGGTTTTTTTCAGGGGGAGGA
Organism: Polioptila caerulea; assembly: GCA_013397295.1. Lineage (NCBI taxonomy): Eukaryota > Metazoa > Chordata > Aves > Passeriformes > Certhiidae > Polioptila > Polioptila caerulea. Next base: position 11,737 of record VYXF01006532.1, on the reverse strand, counting down.
GAAGTGAGGAGAGCAGGAACCACTGTTAATATTTTACAAGCTCTGCCTTATCATCAGAGAATCATATCTTGAGTTCTATGTCTGCAGACTTTCCTCAAAGCAGCATAAGGACTCAAATTTTTCCCAGCACCCTGAATCTGCCAAAGACTTGGAGCAGCTTTCATGAGAAACTACCAAGACAAACACCTTACGCTCATATTTGGGATGTGCAGGCATCATGTGTGGGCCTCCTTTTTTCAGGGAGTTTACTTGTCCTTTTTCTTGGGTCCTACTTTCCCATAAGAAATTCTCCTGAACTGCCTCACAAGTCTGTGAAATGATTCATTGCCTCATAACCTGAAAATGCTTCTTCTCACCAAAAAAAGTAAATCAATAGAATCAACTTAAACCTTACTATATTTTTTAACCTTAAAGACTAGAAATTATAATGAACAGAAAAACACATTTTGGAAAAAATCTGCAAATACTCTGTCCATTCTCTCAAGTGGACACAAAGTACTGCACACTCTCTTCTCAGTAAATGGATGTTTAGCTTCAAGCACTTGAATAGTCTAACTGAGTTAAATACAACTTAGCCACTTAAAGTTAAGCACCTTAAGATTGTGTCTTCCTAGTATATTGATAGTACAGTGGCAAGATTACTGGCCATTGGCAAGCCCAAATCCAAACACAATGTTTTTTCATTTTTATTTTCTTAGTCATTTTTCATAAGGAAGGTAATGTGCAGAAATTTCAAAGGTAAAATATTTTGATTGGAAGTTGAAATATTTCAATCAGAAAAAACTTTTCTAATATGTCATGGTAACTATACTTTGGTTGTTTCATGCTTCTGTATTCTGTACAGCCTTGATTATTTTCCCATCAGGCATTTTGATGGAGAGGAAAAACAACGTATGACCTATAACAAGAGATTGTTCTCCTTAACATCTCTGACGTATGGACTGTGATGGAGGTCTAAGTTAGGTAAATATACCTACTGTAAGTGACCATCACAGCCTTCCCAATTGAAAATATTTTACCTTTCAGAACACAGAGTCAGAAGCTTACAAGGAGTCTATGAAGAAACAGGGATCTTGTTGTGAAGAGGAAGAGTGTGCTGATCAGCCACTCTTGCAAAATGCATGTACAAGGGGTACATCATGAGACACAGTAACTTATTGATTTTTTTGTTGGCCTTGTGCACGGTGTTAAATAACTCCATTTTAAAATATTCCGTGATCATTAAAATAGAAAGTGTCAGAGCTGTCATCAGTTTCAAAATGCCTACACTAAAGTATCATTTTATCTGATTTTAAAACAGGTGTTTTTGGGCAGGCATAAATAAAGTGAGGCATGCCCTAAAATCCTTTATTTAATAGATTGTGACTAGCTGTTGCTGCAGCGTCCCAGCATTTAATAAAGGGTTTATGTTATTGCTGCACCTTGAATACACACTCAAGAAGGAAGAAAAAGTTTTTGCCTTTTTAGTTGCTTCATAGGCTGGTGACCTTTATAAATGACAACAAATCTCCGCTGAATGAAGGATGAGGAAAAAGGGGAAAACATTAAGATATTTTGTCCTACTTTTTTGTGGCATGTTGAAAACAATCACGGTGCCTATTTGTCATATTCCAGCTTTGTCTCCCTTTTGCAGTAGTCTCTGACAGGCTGAATGAAGAAAATCTAAGTGAAGATGGATTGGCAAAGGTATCACTTCTGGTCTGTCTAATTCCGAAGCTGATGAAAAACATATATAACACCAGGATGTTAAACTGAAGGAAACATTACCATCAAGGGACTACAGGGATAAAACAGAAATTCTTTCAGCAATTTTGGCAACAAATGAATAATCCAAATGTGTTTCTTTTTTCTTGTTTTCTTGCTATTTGTAACATTACAATAACAAGCAGGCTGTTCACAATGGAAAGGAGTGAACCAGGTGAACAAACATAGAAATAATAGTTCTAAGAAAAGCAGAAAATATGAAAAAATTCCCTAGTGTCAATGCTCATTTGTGCTGAAAAATTGTTTTCATGGGGAGCATGTGTTTCTGTTTTGACTCATTTAAAACCAGATGGGTTTACTCAGAAGCAAATGACACAGAAAAATCCTTCCTCAGCAGTGGAATTGACAGGATGAATATCACCACTCTTTCATGCAGGAGTTGTATACCTGCAAGTCTAAAAAAGTCTGTTGATTCTGGGGGGCGTGGCAAGGTCCATAGGAAGCTGCCTGGGGGCAGTCCACATACTGCCAGAAGTGTGGTATCCAGCCAAATGCCAGTGCCCAGAGGATATGCCCCAGTAAGCCCAGCTCACCAGCTTCTCTCTTCCCTCCACTATCTAAAGCAAATATTCATGGTCTCATAAAGGTGCTTACCAGGAATCAGGGGCTAAGGATCATGTCCTGACCATATTCTCTCATTCAGAGAGGGAAAAATGTTATCCAGACCTCAGTCCTATGCAAGAAAATTGTACGATTGTACATTGTAAAAATTGCCTAATATATTACAGTTTTCTCAATGTACAATCATTAAGCTACTAATCCTGTTGCCTTTGTGCAGTCCAGTAGAAAGAAAGCTACTCATGCTTGTGCATGCACACAAAAGCTTGCTCTCTCCCTGTCTCTGTAGATTAAGGCGGTAAACATATTATTCCATAAATAACAATACAATCATATATAAACTCTCTAGGCAATTGACTACACACAGATTGCGAGCAAGTAAAGTTCATAGAGATGAACTGAAAGACCTTTATGCAAAAGTTTGATTCTCTTCCCCTGAGTCCTGAGGAAATTTTACTAGTGGCCTGAGCCTCAAAATGATTGAACCTTAGTTAACAAATCCAGTTAAGAGAATCAATATTCTGGTTTTATTCAAAGCTGATTTATACTAGGGTTTTTCCATTCAGTTCAGTAGAAAAATACTCAGTTGACAGCACTTTCAAACTAGATCCAACACTTTATCTTCTATATCTCAAAAGATAAATACCATATCTGAAAATAAATTTAGAGCATTAGAACTACTTGAAAGTTTTCAGTAATTATTCTTGCTCCAAATTGTTCTTTACAGAAAAAAAAAAGAAAAATATCTTGGTGTTTTTCCTTTTCAAAAATTTCTATTGTTTGTGTACAAGGTTTTCTAAGGTTTATTAGAAATATTATGGACTTGGTTTTTTCTTTGCTAACATGATTTTAGCAAATAGAAACATCTATCCACAGGGATATTTCCAATTCTGCAGTTCAAAAGGAAAAAACAGCCGATGCTTGTAATTTGCACGCAAATTAATTGCCAAACCCCCAAAATGGATCTGTTTCACACAGTTTCAAATGTGAATTACATCAAGTAGTTTATAATGTGTCATGAAACCTCCTATTCTTTTTCAGCCACCTGTACAGACTAATTGATGTTACATCATCTCTGTCTTTTTTGCAAACTGAATTTCTGCCACAGTCACCGTTACTATGAATTTGCTGCCTGTTTACAAGGAGCAGTCACAAAGGGAACTCAGCAAAAAGAGGACTGACAGTGTCTCATTGAAATTACTCTCCCGCAAAATTGGTATGAGGCAGGGAGAGTGGGAGGCACAGAGAGAAATTTCTTCAGGTTGTAGATTGATAGACAGCACATGACCTGATCCTACGGGGCAATGTCTGTGACAGTCACTTCATACAGACAGACCTTAATGCACTCTCTGCAATGATTTCTTCAGACCTGTAACACCAGGGAAATGATGTCATTCAATGCTCTGCCGCATGTTTTATTGAAAGAAGTCTGATTACCTTTTCATGGACGCTGATTAAAATTTTGCTTTAATGGAAATGGCTTAAATGGAAATAAAAATCCTAAGTTAACAAATCACACACAGCCAGAGAAATTTTGACTTTATTTCTAACAGCTTTAGGTATACTGGTGTGTCCCCAGTGAGTTCGGGGAACTGTTCTTGATTAATGGCCCAAGAAGATTGTCATGGGTGGCAAGCATAATATGAAAGTCAGCAGCATTCTGTTACCTTAGTGGGAACAAAATGTCAACAATGTGATATAGTTATGCTCATTAGGCTTATCTTCTATTAAAAATACAAGTGAAAGTACCTACTGCGCCCACCTTACTTGATTTCAGGAACCACCAAGACACTGGATGAAAGACAGCAAATGAGTTTCATTTTTCACACCGCTTCTCTACAGCCACCGATAGTTCATCCATCCTGAGATGACATTCTCAATTGTGTGGGCAAGTGTTTTCCAGTGACTAGATAATTTCCAGCCCATGACACGTCCTTCAGCTTCATGCTCTTGATTTTTCTGGTGGCAGGTCGCTTACTGGTTGCTGTGTACTTTGCTGAGTGTCTTCCTCTCCTGCTGAAGAATTATGTGGAATCCTGAGCACCCCTGTCCTTAGTCCCCTTCTCTTCTTCTGTCTCATTTCTCTGCATACTCTTATGAGTAAAATTTCACCTCTTCCCTCTGCACTGATGATTCCTTCACCTTACCTTCTCTTCTAGACTGAGTTTTGGTCTAGGGCAAAATTTCAACTTGTCTCTGTAGCTGTTCACTAGCAATCTCAATGGTAAAAATAAAATTCCTAATTTTTGTCACCAAGTCCTCATCAACACCACCACCATTGTTCCCACTGTTCAGGCTAGCATGAGATATCATCTTCAGCACAGCTTATTCCTCAGATTCACACATTTAGGGAACAGCAATGTCTGATAAGTTGTCATTATTAAGACAATACCATTCCTGTCCATGTAAGCAACTAAAATTTGTCATTCTGGCATCCTTTATTTGGGGCCTCAACTACTGCATGTTACTTTTCTCTGGCTTTGAAAAATGTGTGTTTGCCCTGGGGATGTGCATGCAGAATGCAGCTGCAGACAGTATTTTTTATGCTCTGACACTGTCTGTCTTCACTGCTGTGACAGATGCTTGGCTCCCAACTCTCTGCCGTGAAAAGCATTCTCTGCATTTCCTCATTTGTAAAGAGTACTCAGGCTGGTTCCCAGTGCTCTGTCTTTCAAACATAATTTCATATTGAAATAAAGCTGCCAGTGGTGGCTCAGTGAGCTGAGCCACAGCCATGGTCCAGACAGGGCTATCCTCTTTCTGCAGCAAAGTGGTGCCTTGTTGATACTCAAGAAGTGGGTCATTCAGGTCTCCCCATTGTCTTTTGCCTACTGCTTTAAGCCTCATGGGAGTAGAAAATTTTGCTCTAATGCAGAGTCCTTAACTGTATACTCAAGTACTACCAGTAATAACTTGGAAGAAAATTAGAAAACTTGCTATGTCAGCACAGAAATAATTCTTTCTTAAATGTCCTACCTAGAAGAGGAGCTGAGGATCACTGTCCAATAACTGTCTAGTTAACACATGGCAACAATTACAGCTTGAAAAATAAGGCAAAAGTGAAAAGCTACTTTTTCATCCATCTTAAATTCTTCCACACATAATGAGACAGGTGAAAAATGTTTTACTTGAAGGTAGATGTCATTTCTGAAGGCTTTTAGTTACTAATTACGGAGAGGCTTGGCTTTGCTTTGTAGCATACTTACTGTAAATTCTTCAGTAAATTCTGGTTTAAAAAATAGTTGTTATAATTGATATGTGATTAAGTTGCCAATTTTTTCTAGGATTTCTGTATTTTTCTTGGCATTGTAGACCTATTCATGTTAAAAAATCAATTATTTCTAAGGAGGTTATTTCAAGAAGTTCAGAAAGTTTTAATAAGTTCAAATTTGATAAACTATGCTGAAAGAAATATACATCACATCAGACTCGACACTTCTCCATAACAGGAAAAGCATCCAAAGATTTTTGTCTTGCCTCACAGTTGCAGCAATGAACTAATACCTGGGCTACCCTACAGAGTAGATTTTTTGTTTTTAGAAATGTCATGTACACTAAGGTTTGTCTGCAGTAAATGAAGAGGGGTAAATGTTCCACCAGAATGCAGCTGAATTTGAGGTGTAGCGTTTGCCATTCTGTAATCACTTATTCCAGGGCCTAAAGTTGTAGCAGTGAAGCTTCTCTTGTATTGTGTGCCTCAGTTTTTTGCTATGTAATAGAAATAATATTGCCTTTCACTATGTTTTCTATTTAGGCTGCCAGTTATTTGGAGTAATAATTATTTCAACTATGCATATGTGTCCTACCTATAATAGGGCTTAACTTGCAGGTATTTCCCAATGCTACCACACTATATATTGACAAAAATTAAGAATTCTTTGAAAGGAAATTATTTTGTGATAGCTTAGAAGTTATGTTTAATTTTAGGCAATTTCTTGATATTTTTGTCCTCATTGCCCTGTTAGCTCTTTTACCATCTCTTTGCCTGCAAATAAAACTGAGAGTATTGCTGCTTTTCCCTCTGGCAAACCTGAGCTTTACATTCTAGCTGGCAGAGTCGAATTCAACTCCAGGTTCAGTATTTGCCCTAGTTTCTTCTTGGTTACAAAAATGAAAGACTAAGCTCTTTAGACAGATTCTGACAAAGGGATAATGAAGACTTCTGTGGAGATTGTAGTTTTAAGAATGTTTTTCTTTCTTTCCTTCTTTCTTTTGGAAATGCCAGAATGAAGGAATGAGAACATAAACCTCCTTTCCTCATATAGAAATGAATACTTCTTAAAGTCCATGTTGATCTGGGGTGTTTTTTGAATCTTGTCCTCTTTGAAGCAGTTCTGAATTGAGCATGTAGCTTTTGTAAAACAATTTTCCAAGGAAGATGTGTTAGGAATCATTAGTAGGCTACAGGTATAATTCTGTTCTGATCACTCATTTTGTTCTATGGAAAACCTGAGGATAATTGGGATCCGTGAATTTACGATAGAGACTTGTTTAAACCTCCCTAACCTGTGGTTAGCCAGATTTGATCAAGGTGAAATAAACAGCAAGGTAAGTTACTTCAGTGTGAGTAGCAAAGGAGGCTAACTTGGTGGATCTAGTGGGTCAGAAAACGACTTTCCTCTGTGGGAGCTGAAACTTCATAACTGCAAAGTGCTCAATGAGATCTTCCTACTCCCAAAAGAAATCGTTATCCAGATTTTAGAGAAGGTAGGGCAATAATCTGGTTAAAAATGGGTAATTACTGAGGAAGTGAGATGGGGAAAATCTCAAAATGGGTATGACTGTTTTCTGGGGAATACAGTGAAGCTATGCAAAAAGTTGTTTTAGATGTATGATTTCTTTTACATTTTCTTTTCTGCTGAAGACCAGCAAAAGCCTTGTCTGATATTTTTGCCTTTGTTAAAACTCCTTAGACCTCCTAGCAATGGAGAGCTGGAAACCTTTTTCTTGTCATATAAATGGATTTTTCAAAACTCTCTGGTGAGTTTTGGATCAGTCCATATCTTTGCATGATCTAATAATAAAGGAGAGTGAAAAAATAACAAGCTTATATTTTATATGAGGTAATGTTGCCCCTATTCACAGTCCCCAAGCTGTGATTTCTTCATCCTGCTCTAAAGGGCTTTGCAATGAAGCCATTTTTGAGGGCCACAATATTTAGTTTGCTGTTCCTAGGTCACAGTTTCTGAGGTACTTTGGTGGTCAGGTGAAACTGCAGAATTGGGCTGTTCTGCTCTGCTACCTTTATCACTATAAAGCTGTTCTCTAAAGGTGCTTAACAATATGAGGTATTGATTTAAGCTTCCTGATTAGCAGTCTGATATAAAACACAGGTATTATAAATCTAGTGCAACATTTGAACAGGAGATAAATACTGAAGCTTCCAGATAACAATACTTGCCTTTCTGAAGGAAATGCTGCTCTGGTAGAATAAACTTTACACATTTAAGAGCATATTCCCAAAACATTTGTTACAAACTTAAATATAATGTATTTCATTTTGATCTCTGGAATGAAACTGTGAAAATTTATTTATCAATCTGAGGTATTAAGTGAAAATCTGCTCATTTCTTTCTGTAAGTAGTTCTTTGGGCCAATGTATATAGCTTTGGTATAAATGATTGCCGTTTACCAATAGATATAAAATGCAGTGATATCTACAATGCTTTCCCTAACATTTTTAGAATGCAAAGCAACTGCATTAACTCAGATGCAGTGAGACAGCAACTACTGGTGAATTTTGACTTTTTTTAATGAGACTCACTGCAAGTCTTGAATGTCCTCTGTTTTTTCACAAGTTCATTGAAAGAAAAAAATAAAAAAAACACACAAAACCTAACCAAAAGAAAACCTAACCACCAGTGAAATTTCTAAGGCTATTAATTTCTATTTGACATTTACTGAGGTGTATTCCACTGCTCAGGAGTGTATATAATCTAACAGTATGCACTGCTTCAGCAGAATTACAAATAATTTCAGAGAAAGACAATAATTTTGCTGAGAATCTGCCTGTATGGACCCACTTCCTAGGGCACCTTTTGACAAATTTAACACTTCTGGGTAAGGTTTAGCCTAAAGGTACAACATCAGAAATTACTTGGATAGCTGTTGAGAGCACATTTTAGAAGGCTTCCCGTCCTGCTGCAGCTCCTAGTGCCAGGTGATCCTAGGTTGAAATTCCTTTTCTAAATTTATCTATGTCCAGGCAATTGTCATTTGCTCTTTCACAAACATCATCATTTAGCTTCAGTGGCTCTTTCCCCTTCCTTTTAGACTGAAAGGTCTGTCTGACTTTTCTTCTATACACTTTCAGAAAGGAAAGCTGTGAATTGATAGTTCCGAAAACAAGAAAGAATCCTCTCTCGTATGAATTATGGGGTAGTTACAGACAATACAAACTAATACAATTAGTAATTCCTGTGGGAAGGCAAGATAGATGTTCTTCTGCCTTGTGCATCATCCACAAAAAAACAAAAACAAATGCCCCCCTTCCCAAATACCCCAAAGACACATTACCAGTTTAACTGCAGTTTCAGAATTATGAATGCAGTTAGTGATATGTAGATGGAGAGACATCACAGCTAGATTTTTTTATGTCAAGTTGAGCATGATATTTTGACACCCGGAAAACCAAATTATGACTTAAAAACTGAGCAAATATAATGTGTAAGTCATGGAAAGAGAATAAACATAGATAACTAAAACGTCATTTTCTTGAGTAATTTTTATGGCCAGGGCCACATTTAAATGCAAAGTAAAAGTTCAGTCCAATGATTAACCCAGGAACAAGATGCTGCTGGTATATTAATTGACCTAATAAAATATTCTACCTTAGGCATCCTTTGTCTACATCCATTACATTACAGAACAACCAGTCAGTCAGAGTAGTTATAATTCACACACACAAAAACTATGTTAAAATAATGGATGTGGATGTGTCAGACTACATAAACTGATAAAATGGAGCCAAGAATTCCACCCTGAGTCAATAATACTTTGAAAGGTAGGGGGCAAGATTTAATCACCCCATTCTTAATTCATTCCGGTTTACATGCATCACTATAATGAATGTTGCACAGGAAAATGATGCTTCCTTAGTTGCTCCAGGATGGTAATTAAAGTCCCATAACATCCCTTTTCAATAAGTTCTTTTCTATTTGATGAGTTCTTTTATTAATATTAGTTTAAGTATTACTTTCACAAATCCTGTGTCAGACATGTTTCTCAGGACAGGTCACTAGAAAAATACTTAATAAGGTTTTATGACATTTTTATAGTCAGTGCAACCCTTTTTAGTCCTAAGCGAAACTCCAGATCACTTATATTAGGGTCCCTGAAAATCTTGAAGTCTTCATATGAAATTTATTGACAGGTAAGTGGTGGCATACTTGCTTTTTATTCAACTTAGTTTAAAGTAGTCTAATTTGATTGGACTGCTGGTATCCTTGAAAGGTATCTGATATCTGCTTAAGAGTACAGCAAAACTCATCTCCCTATCTGTTCTTACATTTCAGGGAGGTAAAGTGGTCAGGGAAAATGTAATGATGCCTGCAGTGTTTAAAATGAAATCAGGAATCCCAAGGCAAACTGGCTGAATTGAACATGGAAAGTTTTAGAAGAATACAACTTACAAGAGTAGCTAGGGTTTAAAATCTTAATTTCTGCTATGTAGAAATTTTAGCTTTCCCTCTTCAGCATATAAACTGATGAAATGTTTTCCTAAATTAATGTGGTTTCTGAATTATCATCCTGCAGCCAAGCCTAATAAACACAGGATAGATCTCTCTTCCCTTTCACTCTTTCATGGATATGAAGGTAGTCTGGTAGGGAACCATGACACCTCAATAAAGTTAAAGTGAAAACACTTCTATTTAACACTTCTATTCAACTTAATCTTTAGTAGCCAGACCAAGAAAGAGTATTTGACTTCCCTGCAGGAGGAAGATCAAAGAAGTGGTTTTCTAACTTGAATTTGCACACAGGTTTTACTTTCTGATTTGAGGTTTCCTTAATATTTTTGTGAATGACCTGAACTGTCAAGAGGTCCTAATAGGAAAATCTGCTATCCCCAAATCTGTTGCTAAAATACAATATCTGATTTAGATTTTGTCCTTAGAACCTCATAACAATTGTAGGTTTAGTCTAAAGGTGCATCCTTCAGATTCCCAACTCCAAAGGTTTCTCCTAATATTTTAGTCTAGCCACAAATTTTCAGCATCTCCCTGTGCTGGGCTCTGAAAATGCAAATATCTTACTTGTTTTAATGCAGCAGAATAACTAGTATGTGCAGGATGTATTGTTTCTCTGTTTTGCAATTAAACTTTTAAATCTTGCTCACATTGGGATTTAATGCTTATGAACTAAGAGTTCATCTATTCCTCACTACACCGGCTCACTCACCTCATGACAAAAAGCTTAATGTGTTATTATGATCTTTTCCTTCTCATCTAAGAAACAAATAACCTCCAATCTTTTGCTTCCAATACTATTATAAATTTCCTGACTTGTAGTCCACATTGCCAGAGATATTCATTAAATCTACGTATGAGGCTGAACAGCTCTTAGAGCTTGTCTCTAGTTTGGAGCTTGATTCATNAGAAGTTCTCCGGACTGTGGTTTTATTCCCCTTTTCCTTAGAACTGTTTAACCTGCTCTAAACTCAAAACCCAAAAGGCACCAGGAGCTCACACCTGTGGCCCCCCGGGCCTGCCCTGGGCCCGGCCTTTCCCAGCACCAGAGGGACTGAGGGCAACTGAGCGAGCCGAGCTGCAGCCCACGAGAGAGAGACTCTGGGAATTTGTCATCTCTGCGGAGCAGCCAGAGGGTTTGTTGTTCGGTATTGCTCATTTGTTGTGCTGGGGAGTGCTTTGTATGTTAAATAAACAACTTTTTTCCACTTTCCTCCAAGGAATAATTTTTTTTCCTGTCTCTAACCAGTTGGGAGGAGGGGTGGTTAGGATTTGTTTTCTGGAGGGACTCCTCCCGGAAGTTTCTCCCCAAATTTGCCCTAAACAAAGACACTTGCTCTCATTGGGATTTAATGCTTATGAACTAAGAGTTCATCTATTCCTCACTACACCGGCTCACTCACCTCATGACAAAAAGCTTAATGTGTTATTATGATCTTTTCCTTCTCATCTAAGAAACAAATAACCTCCAATCTTTTGCTTCCAATACTATTATAAATTTCCTGACTTGTAGTCCACATTGCCAGAGATATTCATTAAATCTACGTATGAGGCTGAACAGCTCTTAGAGCTTGTCTCTAGTTTGGAGCTTGATTCATATTTTATGTTGAAGGAAAAATTTTATCGTGGAAATCTTCTGGATCAAAAGCAGTGTGGCCAGCAGGTGAAGAAGGGATGTGATTCTCCCCCTCTACTCTGCTTTTATGAGACCCCACCTGGAGAGCTGC
>VYXF01006531.1:29113-118286 GCA_013397295.1 Polioptila caerulea | reverse complement strand
TTTTTTTTTTTTGTGTCACCCAAACTCCCCTACAAAGCAGTGCAGGCAGCTTTTCATTGCCGCTCGGGTTTTCCATCGGGTTTTGCTTTTGAAGCCAGTATGTGATGTCTTTAGCAAATAAGCCAAATTAAATATTTCTTGCATCACACCCATGTTCTCCCTCCTCCCGTGCCTGCACTCCCCTGGCACCCTGTGTGCTCAGCTGTGAGTACCTGGGCCCTGCTACTTCCCTTTCGAGTTCAGTGGCCAGACCAGATTCTGCCTTAAGTGAACAGGACCACCATTCGCAGAGTTTTCAAGGTTTTTACAGGGCCTTCTTCCAACCTATATTTAATCAAGTTTGTAAGACAGATGAGTATTTTAATGCTCATTTCACAGGGGAGAAACCAAGGCAGGAAGATGCAGAATAGCTCACTGCATAGCTGTGGACTGACATTACACCACTTCTGCCTGAGCTTTTGGCCACAGGCGCTGTCTCTGGGCTATTTTTCCTCTTGAGTTCACTTAAATTATACCTTGAGAACACTTACAGCTTACAGTGGTGGCAGGTTCTCTGCTGTGGGTGACCTGTCCTACGTCCTGCCCAGAGGCAACACGCGAGGCAAATGTAAGTGAAATCCCTGACTAGTTTGCAACTGGTGGTTAGGGCAAGAGATAGTATTCATCTCTGAACTGTAGATTCATGGAAAAATCAGACCCTCAAAGAGCATCTTCAGGAAAAATGTGTTCTGCTACTCCTATTGGACAATTTTTTATTGTTGGAGACAGTGCTTGTCTTCCCCTTGTCTGCCCCTGTTCCCCCCGCCCCGCCTTGTTCTTCATTTTTCTGGCTTTTAGACTTGGGACTCTGACTTGCTGAAGCACAGAGTTGCTGTTATCCTAAACACATCAGCATGAATATCACCCCACAGGTGCCATAAGCTTAATTAGTGTACCAAGCCTGACCAGTCACAAATGCAAGATCAAGTGACCTCTGAAGCGAGGTCGGAACCTCCACTTGTTCTGCTCAGATCCCTTACGATCTGTCCTGGAGGCCTCTGGGACTCACAGCATCTAGCTCCTTCTTTGCTACTCATTGTCTGAAAGCCCCAGATTGTAACCACAGAGTCATCAGGGAGAAAGCATCAGATACTGGCCCTTCCTCTCAAGATGCCTTAGGAAAAGGGAGCCATCCCAGCTGCTGCAGGTGCCAAAGGGAGTTCTAGGTCATTCATCTCTTCACAAGGACCTGAGTAAGTTCAAAACACATGCTCCAGCCTGCAAGTTGAAATAAGACCATAGCAAAGCCCTGCAGCCAGCAGGAAATTTTCTTCTACTAGAAGTAGTTAAACTGCCTCTCACCCATCAGTGTGAAGATCCAGCCTTCTCACCACACCTGTGTGCACAGGAATATAATAGGTGGCCTTCCTCTGCAAACAAGCACAACTGTCTTGTCTTAACAAGACAGACTCAATGAGGTGGCAAAAAGGAGACAGATCCCCAGGGATGCACATCAGATGGTGGCAGCTGATCCACCCTTGAACATAAAAGCAGTCATCTCAAAGTCAGTGTGGGTCAGAGGACACAACCAAGAACAGAAAGTCTGGCCCCTTGGGGTTATTTCCATGGCCATGTGAAAAAGCAGCCAAAGAGGCAGCTGTGAGCTGGGGACTCTCCTCAGCCTCTTCCCCTGGAGCAAGCAGAACTAAGGGCCAAAGAGCTGCCTTGAGCCCAGTTGAACGTCGTTCCAGCAGGCTGCCCCCTGGCCAGGTAAAAAATGCAATCCTAAAGGCTTTGGAAAGACAGCATACCAAGCTGTTTATCCCAGGCAGACCGCTTCATCTTTTTCTGTCTGTTTTTCCATCAATAAAAAGGAAGTGCATACCCACTCAGTAAAGTACTTTGGGAAAAGTGCTGTGGATGATTGCTAGTAGGAGGCACAGAGTAATCTTCTCAAACCTGCAAATGAGGGAAATTCTTTAAAACTTTTCAGTGAGATCTAAAATGCCACATCAATATGCACACAGGAAAAAAAAACCAAAAAACAAAAAAAAACCCCAACACCTTCATTGCAGAATGTAGATACTTTTAAAATTTCACTTAAAAGGATTCCTACAGGATATGGATCCTCTTTAAATGACTGTGTGTACAGCTGAACAGGGAAGATTATTGAGGTTTTCTTCTCTCTAAAACTCCACTGTATTTTCAGGAGGACACCTATTTTTAAACATCCTCTAGTTTTACTCTTGAAAACCTCGCTCAGAAACTGGTTTTCTGTAATGGCTCACAGGTATTTTATGTATAAATATATACACATACACACATTAGGCTCTCAAGAAACCACGATACGTTAGGTAGTCTTGAATAATTCATTGTTAAGCACCCCATGATAAATCTCTAGTTGAACAGTATGTGATTTTGCTAGAATTCTTTGGGATAAATTGAATGTGAAGCACTGTGGTAAATTTAACTATGCTGAGCGTCAAATGTGAAAACTTTACATTGTACATTACATCCTGACATGCAACTGAGAATCATTAATATTAAGGCTTCGGGGAATTTTTGAGGGAACTTCTGAAGTTCTGAAAAGAAAAAGAACAAGACTGAGTGCTGTTCTCTATAGTAGCTGAGATTTTCTCAGAGAAGGGAAATTCCATAAGTAGTCTGTATTGAATTAACATAAAGGTTTCACTAAAAGAACTGCTGTCTATTAGCTTATGCTCTGAGGCTTCTCATTGAGCACTACTCATATAAAAGTCAGAGGATCTTGGCTTACCTGGTACCAGCAGGTGCTTAGAGCTTTTTTAGGGCTTGCCACTTCTGCAGCAGGGCTGGAGAGATAGGGCAGCAGCTGCTGATGTGAGGGGAGGTCATATTCCCCTTTTCTGTAGCAGTAGCTGTCACCCCAGATACTCACAAATCTCCCTTGTCAGCAACAGCCAGACGCTTTCCTGGAGGTAGGCAAAGGCAACAGCACAGGGACCTGGTCATGCACCACTCCTCACAGCCTGCAGCTCCTAACAAGAAGCTGGTCTTCATTGGGACATTTTGCATGGCAATATCCCTCATCTCCACCCTTCTCAGGATGTCCTGAATTTTAGTTGCTTTTCATTGTCCCATAAGTTGGCTCAAATCTTTCTGATTTGGAGAAACTGGCATTAATAATGCAAACTGTTCCATCAAAGAATTTTGGCACAACCTTCCTTTTTATTTATGTGTGTACGCTGCAGCTCTGTGTGGTGGTACCTGGTATGAGCTCCCGTGTCCAGCTTCAGGTTAATCATGTGATACAGGGCACAGTTCACTGACAGAGCTTCACCTTTTTTCCAGGTATTATCAACCAAACACTTCAATGAACTTCAACATCACTGCTACCATATTGACTTATGTACATCATGTTTGTCTTAATAATATCAGAGCATCACAGACAAGAATACCTGTGTTTAAGAGGCCAAGCTAAAATCTCTTTTGGTGACTTTTTGTCCTTCTCCCTCTTTGGAAGAATGCCAACTGCTGGGTAGCTTTCCCAAGGGTAATCACAGGACAGCTCATGAAGGCAGGGGAAGAAATCCTGCTTTAACCCTACTTCAACCACCACCACCACAGCCCAGCATCAGCCTTCTTTCCTCCCAGCACATGAGGTCTCATGTGGCTGGTCACAGGACAGAGATCAGACAAGAGGCCAGCCACAGAGCAAAGCAGCCAATGAGAAGAATACCTTCTAACAGAGTCCCTGTGAGGTGTCCTTCCCTACTGCAAGCCCTGGTGAGACTAGTGCCAAGCCCCACCTCGTGCAGCATCCTCTCTGCAGAGACATCTGATGAGGCCCAGAAGTCACCCTCAGCACTTTCCAGGCTGGCCCCACTCCTTGGCTGGCCCAGCCATTTATGATGGCATGCCAAAGTCTAAGGAGAAAAACAAAAAATTATTAAAATTGTACTGGTTAGTTAAACCACTGTTGCCTTTTTGTCCAAGAGGAAGCCCCAGTGGCAGGCAGATGGTGTGGCCCTGCAGCTGCTGACCTGCCCTTAGCAGGATGAGGAGCAGGCTGAAGCAGTGGCCGGCTGTGAGTGCCCTGTACCCAGCACACTGCACATCCAACAGGGTTTTGTGGGATGTGACATTAAGCACCTCTGGGAGGGAGAGAATTGCCACACAGAGATATGAGATCTGGAATAGAGGGTTTGGGAGAAGGCGAAGGCTCATCTGAAGTGCATGGCATGATACCATTTGGGTTATATTAAAGGGCTGAGCCAGCACAGGCTCCCCACCTCCTCCCAGAGATGGAGCTCACCCAAGGCCCTGAGCAGAATCTTGTGTCCAAACATGAGGCAAGTTTGAGCTTGGGCCGGTGCTCTGAAGTTAGTGTAGATGTACCCATGAGAAGCAAGTCCCAGAGCTTTTGGCTTTCCATTGAAAGTTGCTTCTGTCTTTGCAGAAAGAGCTGCTTCTTTGTAGGTCAGCAAACTCTGCACTTTCACAGCCCTTTTACTGCCTTCCGCCCTGGTATTTTTACTTCTAAGTTAGACAGGTTTCTGAACGTTTTCATAAAGTTGCTCATATTTTCCACTGCATCTCCTTTTTACCTCACCCCACCAGTTCACTCTGATCTCTCTTTCTCAGTAGCTCTAGGTTCTGAACTGTTCATTTAAATATGGTGTGGTTTGCCAGCATTTTTTCCTTGGCCTTTTATTTTATCAGTTAAAGAAACAGGAGACACATGAGGTACCTAACACGAGTTCACCTTGCCAAGATGCCTTCAGTGGTATGCTTTTTCTTTAGGTTCAACCATAAACATTTTAACATATCTGAACAATTAAAAAGCATTCCAACCCATGCTTTCTTCCCCAAGTATTTTTGCCATTCAGTGGCCCTCCAGTACTGTTTGCCACAGACATGTGTGGGAGAGGTCTTTTAAATATCACTTTTTGAGCACATCAAGTTAGCTTAGCAGCATCAAAGGTTGCAGAGTTAAAAGGAAATAGGCAAAACATACTTATTTTCTTGTGGAAATATTTTCCCTCACCCCCTTCCCAGATATGAATAGAAGAAATCCACAAAGGCGAAAATAATCCCCATTCTGTTGAAAATTCTCAAATATGTTAAAATTAATTTGATTACTGGAATGTTTCCTTTGTAGGCATATTGCATATCACTAGGCAAAGGTCAACAGCAAAGCTTCAAGTTCCTTTAGCCTTTATTCTTTACAACTATGACGTGGCATTCAAACAGTACACAGAATATTTGCAGTGGTGCATCACAAACCACACAGCTCACCTTTCATAAGCCATGCTCAATCATTTAAAGGTGTTCAGTCATCCTTAAATCCAAATGGCTACGACAATAATTAAACATATGTTTTTGCTTTGAATTATTGTGGTTCTATGTAATTTGCCAGTTTATGGTATCTCCTGAAAAATCATTTTCTCTAGTTGTGGCCAGTGATTTTATAAATCCTTTTAATCTAAGGCTAACAAGGTCAAGCTCCAATGGTGAGGAGTGTAGAAAATTTTAAAAACACACTGTAGGAAACAAATGCAAGATGAAAACACAGCACTTGCAGTCGTCCCAAAATTTCACAAGGCCAACTCTGTAAAAGCCATGGATTTCATTTTCCAAAAATCCTATCACAGCAGTATGACTGCATCCTTTACCCTTTTTCACACACTGATAAGCAATTACCTATGTAGTGTACAAAACAGAGGAAAGACAGATGAAGGAAAACTACAGTAATACGAATAAGAAACATGGGTCAAGACTGGTTTCTCACTGCAGTAAGGAGAGAGATAATTGGGGTTTGGTTTTTCAATGGCTGCTGCACCATCCAGTCCGGTTTCCCCCTGACCCAGGCTGTTGCTCCAGTCTGGACTGGCAGCCTCCACATGGATTTCTTCAGCTCCAGCTGCATATTGCACCCCTTCCAGAAAGTTGTGCCATGGCTTCGTCACATTCCAGTTGAAGCCCCTTTTCATCAAAAAGGAGTAAGACATTTCACAACTGACTCTATCTCCCGTTTAAACACTTGAAAGGCAACATCAAAACATGTTCTAGGGTGCAGCAGCACGTCTCAAAGCTGTTTGTCTCTTGGCTTAAGAAGTGGTACAACAGAAATAGCACACTATTTCCTTCAGAGGTGAATCATTCCCCAGCCCTGTCTTTACAGCAAGTGTTAAGGCCTTTTTTTAAGTCACGAAAATATGGTTTATACATTTTTTTGACCAAACTGTGGAACAGCCATTCTGATAAATGTGTGTACCTTTGTGGAAAGTAGAATCTGACACAGATGCACAGTTAACCCTGCAGATAAGTTCATGGAAACACAAGAAAAAGCAGAAGTCAAGACACTGAGTCCTCCACTGGCTTAAATTGTCAAAATTCCTTCAACATACTTAGATTATATTATTGCCATAGAAATGCTACAGTAGGAGCAGCCATAAACCCATAAAACCCAAAAACGGTGTGCACTCACTTCTTAAAAATACTGTGTTTGTCTGGTTGACCAGAAGAAATCCAGCATGGAGGCCAGGCCAGCTGAGATAAAGAGAAGCGAGCCACATGAGGCAGATGCTGGATACAGATAGGAAACAAGTCTGTGAAGAATAGCTCAGCTCCTCAAAGACTTCAGGCACTAGAGTGCAGTGAGGGGGAAGAGTACATAGCACAGCTGTGAATCCCTCTATGGAGAGGCATTTCCTTTGTGGAGTAATTTTTCCTGTGCCTATCTTCAGGAAAGAATTTGTGTGTCTGTTGAGTCCTACTAATGCACTCAGAAAACCAGAGCATAAGTGCTTAAGGGGTTCTTGTATCAAGTTTTACAGGCATCATTTGAGCATGTGTGTTATCCCCTTGGCTTAGTGGGACCATGCATTCCTGGAGTCCCTGATGATCTTACTGTAGCCTCCACAGTACACTCCAAATGAAAAAGGAAAGTGAATATTACTAAATCAAGAAAGTTCATAATTGAAACATTGCTGAACAGCTCCTCCCCCATCTAAGGCTCCATTTTGGGGTATCTGATCCTGTGAACAGCTTGCACAATGAGGCACTGAGGTCAACAGGGCTAACAAACCACAGGTTGTGCTTTCTGTTGAGTCAGAGGCTTTGCTGGCAAACATTCAGAGCCAATTCTGCAATGATCCACCATGAATGTTCTCATTATCAAGACAGTAGTCCCATTCTGGTGCAATGTTTTAGAGATCTTTCTCTGGTAAAAAAAAAAAAAAACCAACTTAACCATGCCTTACTTTTTGTTGTCTCTTAAACAGAAATACACAAAGCTGTAAAAACACTTCTAATTATATTTGAAAACCAATCACATTAAAACCAAAGCTGATGCCAAGAACATATTATTCACACAAACCAAGAGATGCAGAAACACTTCACTCCGCTGCTATGGATTGCAGGATAGAGTAAGCAGGATAATCCAGTCTGGTTTATGGAGGCCAAACTCATGGTACTTACCTTTGTATGTCCCCTTTTTGTCCCACAGGGTGCATATTAACTTTCTTTTTAATATACCCTTTCCACTTACACATTCTTTTTAAATACTTCTTCATTCCCTACTCCCATTCCCAGAGCCTGCCTTCCTGCTGTGTTTTGTCTCTTTATCCAGTTGTTCTCCACACTACTTCTCTCCCAATTTCACAGCACCTTTTCCCTACTCAGGCTGCATGAGAAGACACTATGTTCTATCTTACTTTTCCCAATCTGGATGTATCTTGAGAAGCTTCAGGTTAGGAAAGGCAGGATTGAGGCTTCCTTCACTCATTTCTCTGTCATCCACCCTCTGGACTGACCGTTTGGTGGATACCTCTTAAGCAGCTCCCAGTGGAAGCACAGAGAAGATATGGAAATAGGAATAGCTGCTACTTGTTTTCAAATCTGGGACCTGCTGCCCAGCCCTGTTACTACCAAGGACGAAAATGTTCCTTGATATTGTGGAGTTGGTTGGATGCGGTGATAAAAAGTGATCAAAAGGAGATTCTGGAAGCTTACTGCAGAATCCCAGTCCCTTTGACCTACAAAACACAAGTGGATCAGTCTGAGTGATAAGAAGTACAGAGGGTGACCTAAACAGTGAGCTCTGGAAACACAGGAGGCACATCAGTGCACACTTCTTACCTAGACAAGCAAGGCTTTGCAGTGAAGTGAAACATTGAATAGAGGATTATCTATATTTGTGGGCAAAGTCCTCTAGCTAAATCTGAACCACAGATCTTTGCATCTGAAAACAAAACCATTATCTAGATTTTCCTCCTGTGGTGCAGATAATATAGCAGTGCTGCCAGAGACTTCTATCCCTTATCACTGCCTGCTTGTGCTGCTTTTCTGCTTCCAGGGGAAGAGTAGACAGTTAACAACAGCTCCTTCCTCCTTAGGCAAAAAGATGACTTCAGTTACAGCACTCCTGTAGAGTGGGCAGGAGCCACCACCTTCTGTCATTGTGACAACACAGTACCTCACCTCTGTGCACTCACACACACACTTGAAGAAAGCAGAAGATAGAGCAGCAAAGCAGGTCTTTTCTCCAAGAGATGGCAAGCCAGGAGCTGAGGTGACCCCATAGCCTGCCCCACAGCCTCAAGTGAGCCAAGCAGGGTGGGCTCAGAGATGGCAACCAAGAGTCCCAACCATAAGGCACAGGCAGGCTGACAGGGCACATTTCCCAGAGCCTGAGGAAGGCAGAACCAGGAAGCCAGTTCATAAGTCAGATCCAGTGGTGTCCAAGTAGGGCCACGATGATAAGACAGGGTCCAGTTTAAGCTGGGGAGCCAGTCCAGACAATGAGTTCCAGAGAAAAGGTCTCCATAGCAAATCCTGGCCAGGCTGAGGCTGGAGGCCAAAATACCCACCAAGAGCTCAAGCAGAGGCTGACAGTCCCCAGCTGAACTAAAAAGGGGCTCTGCTCCCTTTTAAGGTGGTTGGGTGGAGGTCCCAGACGGGGCTGGCCAGGTTTATTGAGAACTGTTGAGTGTTCTCAGGACCCTGAACCTATATGTCACTATGTTAATTCTCTGTTTCTTAAGCCCCCCTCTCCATTTCCAAACATCTGGCTTATGATTTTAGAACCTCTCAGGCTTGAAATAGACCTTAACTCTAAAAATCTATCTGATGTCACACAGCAAGCAAAAGATTAGGAAGTTGAAGAAAGACACTGCAGCAGTAAAGGGGTTGCAAGTACTTTGAGGCAAAAGTTTCAAGCTGCAAATAATATGGCTTGCATTCCAATTTGCATCCAGGCTACTTTAATATCTATTAAAGAACTCTCTGGTTTGCTTGTCTACAAATTATTATAAATCTGGAAAGAATTGTTCTGCACTTCCAACATCCTTCCACATCCTTTCTTTCTTTCTTTTTTATTTTTTTAATTTGCATTACTGCTTTGTACTTCTACTACTACCTGTTGTGCTCACTTTTAGACTGCTTTCCCCAAACTGGTTCTCCCTTTGATCTTTCCATTCCACAAGGATAACTTTTCCAAGATGCTCTCTATTTTTTATGGTCTTTAGTGGTACCTGTACTCCTTCCTAAGTTAAAAATCAACTGAAAAATTAGTGCTGTTTGCCTTCTCTCTGCTCTCTAGTAGATACCAGTGAGTATCTGGCACATCAGTCAGTTTACTTCAAGCAGTGTGCAGACAGACGTGAATGCAAACACACACAGGGCTGGGCTTGCAAGTGCTGGATTTCCTGGAACAAGATTATATTCTAATTATCCTGCAGTAAGACATCTCAGGGCTGTTGAAAAAAAGTATACGAAATATGAAACAATGATTCTTATTAATAGCTTACTTTACCTCATGTCTCAGTTTAAATTGGTTTTCTCTGTGTTTACAGTCTGATTTTATGCGATAATTATTCCTGGCCAAATTATCTGAAACAATTTTTAAAACATTTAGTTTTGCAAATGTTCCCGTACAAATGCAAATCCCTTAATAGAGTTCAGTTATTATGTTTATTCTTCCCTCTTCAGTGCATGTTTGTGTAATTAGTTTTTAATTTAGTTTATATTGAAATCTTTCAATATTTAAAATACTACCATTAACTCAAATGGACCAGGCTGAAGTCAGATAGATTTCCAGGCCGTGGATAAATGTTTTCTATTCATGTTAATTTTTCAGCTGTGATTGAGTGGGTCAGAGTCCCACCTGAAGTTCACAGCTCCTTCTTTGCCCGCAGAAGGGGTTGTGAGGACACTCCTTGAGCTGCTCCACTGCATGTGGGCTAGTTCAGACTGTCTTCTTCAGTGGTTTGAGATCACTGAGTTCATTCTGTAAAGAAGCAAATGGTGTATGTAAACACATTTCCACCTGCTGGCCGATCAGTGGGAACGGAGACCTCTGCACTTGAACAGTCACCAGTGCCTCGCTGAGGCATTATCTTCAACCACCAGAGACAGCCCCACAGTAGACATGGGCTTAGCTAAAACCTGGAAAGCAAGAATGCTGCAAAGCTACACTACCTTTGAGAAGAGCTGGGGGTGACCAAGAATGGTGCATGGCACTGCGTGCAGGACACCACGAGCAACTGCACGCGGCATTTCCCACTGGGTTGTTCTGGAAAATGCAGGTGTGGAGCCAGCACGCACCAAACCCTCCCAGATTGCACAGATGACTCAACTGAACGTCAAAACCATCTCCACGGAAGAGTTATTCAAGGATGATTCATGACCACCGTCAGGAGGAGATTATCCAGGGAGAGGACAAGGACAGTTTCAGCTTCTCAAATTGCTTCTGAGAAAATTAATCTGATTCACACTAAACTCTGGCCACCATGAGTGCCTGTCATGCCCTGATCTTTAGAGACTGGCAGCTGCTTAACATGTCTTAATGGAGGAGATCTGAAATATTTCAGAAACTACAGAGCAGCCCATAAGGTTTGAACCAACAATTTCACACAGGGAAGATTTGGGCAGGGACTGCAGCTACCTGCATCCAGGAACACTCACGCGCTGGAGAGATGCGGTGAGGCCTCCTCGCTTAATGAGTGTGTTCTTATCAGAAGAGAAGCCTCATATCTGAGAAAAGAAAGATGAGGACAGTGAAAAGAGAAAATCAAACTTGATAGGAAGAGCATCGCACATGCACATTTGAGTCCAGGCAGCTTCTTGCACCCTCTTCTATCTCTGTGATTATGGAGGGGCTGCCAGGATCCAGCTTTCAATAAAAGGCATCTGTTTCTGAAGTGAAAACTAGCACTTAGTTGCTAACAGCACACAGTAAGTCTACACATCAGTGCAGAGCAGGAAATGAAAAACGCCTTTTCTAACTATGTTATAATGGCAATTTTAGGTAGATGGAACATTTGCAGCAGATGCCAAGCTGGAAGCTGGCCACACCATTGGCTTTTCAGCGGCAGCTTTGGTCTTTGGAAGCTTTTCACAGGCTGACAATGCTTCAGAAGAGTCTACTTTTGTCTGGGATTACAAAAATCAATTGCATCACTTGTACATAGCATGAATGGTTACCATGTGGACAGCCTCTTCAACCAACTGGCATTTATTCTAGGTTATCACATGAAGAGTGCCAAAGGAAGCATTCTCCACCTTTGTGGTACATTCTCCACCTTTGTCAGAAGATGATTTCCATTTTTAAACTCAGTTTTTCTCATTCAAAGAAGAATAGATTGTTTTTCTCCCAACAGGCAAAATTAATTCCCTCAGGGAAGGTTTGTGTGGTAAAGTAGTAAAGTGTCTTGTAAGGCATTTCAAGGTTTGTGCACAACATCCATGTCACTGTAGTAGGCACCTCTCGTCTTTTAAATTTGTATAAAATGGGTCTTGAGCTCTAACTACCTTTCAATCTGTCTTTCAGTGCAGAAAACTGTACCAGGTGGTGGGAATTATAGTTCTGCCAATGTCAAGCCTCCTTGCCATTGGTAAATCCTTCTCAATCAAAACAGATGCATTTCATACATGAATATCACTCAAGGTACACCAGAGCAGAGGGGCAGGTTTCCCAGCTCAGCCCACGGATCTTCACTACAGTCTTTTGGAACGGCAGAGGCAAACCAAAATGTCCTGAAAGCCATCTGGCTTTACTCTGGGGGAGTTGCCTAACTCGCTAATGTGAAGTTAGCAGAGCATCTTATATATCCTTTTATCTTCTCTGAAGATGGCTTAAGGATTAAGACTAGGGCATCCTCTCCACTAGTCGATGCTTGGTTGCTGCCCTCAGCCTATTTGCCTCTCCTTTCAAATTGCTCTTGGGACCACCACTTGGCACAAATCAAAGAAGCTTTCAGACCTTCAGTTAGGAAACTTGTTTTGTCCACTTCTGGCCTAAGATTCAGGTTATGGGTGTGGTTTAAAAAACCTTTCCCTTTTCAGTTCCCACCACCACCAGCCCCTCACCCCATTTCCACCTTGTATCTGCTGTAGACTTGGAACACAGTACTTAGCAACTCCATGGTGAATCAAACATGTTGCACAATGATTCAATTAAAGGAATCATTCCTCTTCAACACCATGACACCATTATGTCATGGATCTGCACAAAACACTTTCCAAATGATCTTTTGTCCAACAGTCCAAAGCAGCTGTTAATATTTAAGGAGCACCAGAAGTTAGTAAGTGTCTCTGAAACGCCTATGGAATTCAAATGTTCTCTATGAGGTCTACTTGATAGACTTGTTGTAATTTTGGCTGGGCCATAGGATTGATTCATCTGCCCCTTGAGTATTTCCTAGTGCATAGCGAAGAAAAGGTAGCAAAAATATATTCCCATACATATGCATGGCACACATATACCTTATGTAACATGTATTTCCACGTGTCCTGACATATAAAAATGTGCTCAGAACACATTTAACACTGTAAATTTCACCACTTAGCAGTTGGGAAACACCACAAGAAGTGTCACCTGTGCAGCATAGTTTAGTCCAGTGAGTACTGGAGCCCAACATCGTGTTGTGCCCCTTTGCTGTGTGTGAAGGCCAACCCATGCTCTGTGTGTGGCTGAGGGTGGGACCCCAGTGAAACAGGATCAGATGTGTTTTGATCACTGCTCATCCCAAGAAAGAGTCACTGCCCTGGCGCTACCACCAGCTGCTCATCACCCCTTCTCTACCAGGGACGTAATCACACTTTCTGATCTGCCAGCACAGCTCCATCTGTAGTCATTTCCTCACTCAAATTCTGTCAAATGATCCGTTTTTCTTGGGGGGGCAGCACGGGGGTGTGTGTGTGTTTAAATGGCAGTCAAAGCAGTGCCCACGCTAAGGCAGATCATTTTTGCAAAGCCAAGGCACAGTGAGATGTGCTCTTCTACCAGCAGACCTGAGAGGTCAGCAACCCGTGAGACAGGATCTGCTGCAGCCAGAAAATTGTATGTGATTTCACCATTAATGAGCTCCTGTTCAATATTCCTTTTTGCCATATTGCTCAAGGCATGGTACCAAAGCCTTCGTAATGGTGCCACTCAAACCCTGTGGTGGAGACAGAATTACTGATACCCGTAACACCCGCCACTCTAGTATCACAAATACTCATTTGTTCATTAATTTTAAATGCCCAGTTTGATTTTTTTTTTTTTCAGAAGCTTAAGCATTATACAGCACTTTACTTGACAAGGGAACAACTTACATCGACTTTTGCTGCAAACATAAGCATCAGCAGCTGAAATCTGGAGTACAGTATATAAAAACACACTTGCTTAAATAAGCTGTCAAACTGTCAAAGCTTGATTAACATCATATAGGAATTCGAGCAGAACCAAGATACAACTCTGACAATCTCTAGTCTCTATCCTCAGTTTTTTGTCTCATGCAGTACCCATTTGCTGATTTCTATATAGAACAAGGAAGGAGGCCCTGGATATGTCCCAGAGCAGATGCATCCTGTGTCTTCAGCAAAGAAGTGTCCTGAGGGAAAAAGTATGTATGATGATGCAGTTAAAATTACAGGTCTCAGGACTGAGAGCATTTTGCAACCTTAATTCTAGCATTACCCAAAAAGTAAGGACTTGATATTTTTAAACATTAATCAAGAAAAATTATTTAAAGGCCATTATTTCCTAAGTTTATAAAACCACACTGAAAGCCCAGAAATGTGCTCCTGCTTTCTCTCAGTACCCCAGCACACAGAAGCCTGCATACTGTTCTTGAAGACATCACCCACTTTAACTAAAGGACAATTTTCATTAGTGTTTGACCATTGCCTGGTATATCTGACAGGCTCTCACCTAGCTTGCACATTTCTGTATATGTGTGTATGCCCCACACACACACACATACACACACACACATACACACACTTTGCCAGTGGGTTTCAGTGCTATTTGCTGACATGATATGAACCAAAGAAATATATGCTGCAAGAGGCATGCAGAGTCATAGAATCATAGAATTGTTTGGTATGAAAGGGACCTTAGAGATTATCTGGTTCCAAGCCCCTTGCTAAGGGCAGGGACACCTTTCACTGGACCAGGTTGATCAGAGCCCCACGCAGCCAGGCCTTGAACACTTGCAGGGATGGGGCAGCCACAAATTCTCTAGGCAACCTGTTTCAGTGCCCCACCACCCTCATGGTCAAGAATTTTTCCCTAATATCAGACCTAAGCCTACCCTTTTTTTCAATCTGAATCCATTCTCCCTTGTCCTGTCACTACATGCCCCTGTAAAAAAGTCTCTCTCCATCTCTCTTGTACTTTCCCTTCAAGTACTGGAAGGCCACAATTAGGTCATCCTGAACCCTTCTCTTTTCCAGGCTGAGTGAACACAATTCTCTCAGCCCTTCCTCAGAGGAGAGGTACTCCAACACTCTAATCATCCTGGTGGCCTCCTCTGTCCTCGCTCCAGCAGGTCCATGTCCTTCCTGTGCTGGGACCCCAGAGCTGGATGCAGAGTTGCAGGTGGAGTCTCAGAAGAACAGAGCAGAGGGACAGAATCCCCTTCCTCCCCTGCTGCCCATGCTGCCCAGGATACATTTGGCTTTCTGGGCTGTGTGTGGTCATTGCTGGATCACGTTCAGCCTCTCATCCACCTGTAGCCCAAGTCCCTCTTAGCAGGGCTGCTCTTGACCTGTTCATCCCCTGGCCTATCAGGGGTTGTCCCACCCTGTGTGCAGGACTTTGCTCTTTGTCTTGTTAAGCCTCATGAGATTCCTGTGGGCCCACTTCTCAAGCATGTCCAGGTCCCTCTGGATGCCATCCTGTCCTCCAGGTGTGTCAACTGCATCACCCAGCTTGCTGTCATCTGCCAATTTGCTGAGTATGCACTCAATCCCTTTGTCTGTATCTTTAATGAAGTTATGAAATACCACTGGTCCCAATACAGACCCCTGAGGGACACCATTTATCCCTGATGTCCATTGGGACACATGCTCTTCTGCTTTTCCTTCCTGAGCTTGACTGACTGTCCCATCCCACTATGATGTTTCTCCTTTGATTCTTTCCCTTTGGCACTCCTCAGCCCTATCTATTTCTCCTTGTCAGCTGAATCTGTTCCTTCCTCCCTTCCTTTCTTCCTCCTTTGGGCTAAATCCCCACATGAGGCTCTTTGCCAAACTACACTTTCCCCTACCTGAGTCTCTTCCTCCCCTCAGTCCTTCTGCTTCACAAGCGTCCCCTTCCTTCTATCCCCTCTGCCTTTGCCTCCTTGCCCATACAGCTCTACTCCAAAGCTTCCTTCTTAAAAGTTTCTCAGCCCACCAGGGTGCCTCTGTAGACCCTTCATGCAGCTCCAGCCTTCTGCCTTTTCTTACCCTATTTTCCCCTGTCCCACTGCCATTCTGATTTTCCAAACAGTCTCACAGAACCAATTCTGACTCTACTCCTCCATCCTCCTTTTCCATTTCCTGATCAAGCTTGTCATCCTCCTTTTAGCTTCCTGTGTCTCAGTTATCCCTTGAACCCTGATTCCCAGACTTCTCTTCCACAACTTCTCCTCTCCCTTGGAACTACCAGCTGCTTGGCTGGTGACATGTTGATGGATTATCAAAGATGGAAAGAAGGGCACTCAGTCTAGTTTTGTCCCTTCAACCCAAGGCCTGAGTTGGAGCTGCTGCTGGCTCTGTCCTTACAGACACCTTGACCTGATCTTAGACACCTTAAGTACCTTAGCATGTCAGCTGCACAAATAGAGTCTCTTGATTGCTTACAACTTGAGAGCTTAAGCTCTAGTCCTCAGGGAATGGCAGGCCAGACCTTGGGGTCAGAGACCTGGCACTTACACCACTACAAAAATAGCCAGGACTATCTTTATCCTTCTAATACATTACTATAAAACCTGTATTGAGTATCAGGATCAGCTATCTGCCTGTACTTGTATTAGACATTACAAAATATGCTTCAAAGGATGTACAATCTAATAAGACCAAAAAATAAACTGCCCCAAGAAACTAACCAGGAAAAAGACTCCAACACAGATGGAAGAGCTATTGCCTTAGTATAATTTATTAGTTCTGGACATATTCTGGGAATACTGATAGTTTGCTCTGCAAGGCCATTTACACAATGCTCTGAAAATCCCGGAGGTTCCCTCCTGAGCAAGTGCCGAGGACCTGGAAGTATGCAATAATGAGCTCCTACCAGAGAGCTCTCCTGCACTTCCAGAATTTGTGATGGAAAACACATCACACTGATCCTCTGCATTCACATTCCCTTCAGCACTCCTGCTGAGCTAGCAGAACAATTCAGGTAATTTAGAACTTCCCTTCCCAACTGGTGAGGGATGTCCACGTTGAAGGTGAGGCTCAGTACAGTGCAAAGGGCCAAGTGAATAAGCTCTGCTGGGGTCTGTGGCCTTGTGCTTGGGAGGTGGCAGTAGGAAAAAGCAGCAGGAGCATGGGGAGCTGGGACACAGGAGAGCAGCAAAAACTCTGTCTGGCAAGATGAAATGGAAAAATTTTCAGCTGATACGGGCAAAGGTAGAAGTTATCCGCTGGGGACAAGAGCTGGGAGGAAACGTGCTAAGAGGCTGGCTCCAAAAGTGTTGGTAACCACTGGCCTAGAGACACTGGCAGCTTGCAGTAATTAATGTATTCCATTACCTCATGGTTTTATGCTTCAGATGCAGATTAATAGCACTCATTCAAAGAAAGAATGACATCATCTGCATAACATCCTTTCCAGTGTCATACAGTATTCTCCTGCTCTCTGATTATTGCTGGTCTACTGGATTAGTGATGGTGTTTCAGATTTTGTTTCACAATTTAAAAAAATGTAAGTCCCTCAATCCTCCATTCAAGCCTGTTTTGTAAGAATCTTCTTAATGGAGAAAGGGATTTTATATCCAAATATTTTTTCTGTCTCCTCTGCCTCCTCATTCCTACAGCAAACTTTCTGCAGAGGTTTAGTTTGTCTTCACAACGTGAAAGGAGGTTGTAGTGAGTGGGAGTCAGTTGTGTCGCAATTACCAATCGGTAGGACAATAGGAAATGGCCCCAAGTTATGTCAGAGGGAGATTTAGATTGGACATTAGGACCTTGGCCAGGGAAGTGGTTGAGTCACCATCCCTGGAGATATTTTAAAGAAGTGTAGATGTGGCACCTGAGGACATGGTTTCGTGGTGGATTCACTAGTGCTGGGTAAATGGTTGAGCTCAGTGATCTTAAAGGTCTTTTCCTACTTAAATGACTCTATGATTCAGCCTTCATCCTGGCAGGGTCATCTGGGGGCAGTTTGCATACTTGTGGGACCTTTTTTTGAGGAAAAACAGTCATTAGACTCCTACACACCATTCTGCGTAGGCAG
Organism: Polioptila caerulea; assembly: GCA_013397295.1. Taxonomy (NCBI): domain Eukaryota; kingdom Metazoa; phylum Chordata; class Aves; order Passeriformes; family Certhiidae; genus Polioptila; species Polioptila caerulea. Next base: position 100,618 of record VYXF01006531.1, on the reverse strand, counting down.
CACAATCTAGCTCTGCAATTTTTTGATGCCATTGCCTTATTAAAAATAAATAATCTCCAAAGATAACAGGGCAAAGGAAATAAGGCAGACAATATTCCTTTGGACAGAAAGTCTCTCATATGCTCATATGATACAACCTGATATCAAAGTACTACTTGAATTTCAGAGAGGTATGGTTTTTCCTCAGCACTTTCACAAAGCTTCCATTAAACACCAATTGAGTTCACGTGCATGTGGCAGAAGGAGAATATAGCCAAGAGTACATATAAAAAAAAGAATGAGTGAAACAACTGCTTTATTTGTCTCTTCATTTTTCAGTATATTTCTAAAGTGAAACCTGCAATTAAGATGTTGTGCTATCTAAAACAATAGGCGTGGTTTACATATAGCTGTCAATTACCACAGAAGGTGCTGGGAAACATTCTACAAAACTCTGTCTACACTATGCAAAAAGGAAATCACAGCTGCAGCTAAGCAAGCAACATAATAATAATTTCCCTGAAGTCATCTGCTTGAATTTTCAGATGAATTCTCCATGAGCAGGCTTAAGTTCAAATAACATTCCTTTTCCAGCAGCTTTCTGTCAGTTCAATAGCCCAGACCCTTGTGGAAAGGATACTTCCAGGACCTTAGAGCTGGGAAGATTTTCTGAGTGTCTGATTATTGTTCCCTGCTGTGGTTTGCAGACACACTGCATCTGAATTCATAAAAACGACAAAGCCCTGTCTTTAAAAGGAAGGGCCAAGGAAGGAAGGGGTAAGGCAATTCTTTCTATTGTTTCCTCTGAAAAGATACTGGCTGTTCAGAAACACCTCACTTCCAACTTGAACTTTTCTTAACTAACCTAGTCTTTTCATGTCAGTGATCTCTCCACTGTTTACCCAGTATTTATACACCACTCCCATAATCTCTTGCAGCATTGGTTTTGACAAGGTAAATAAGCTAAACTCTTCTGGTATCCTCCAGCATGTTTCTAGATAGTCCAACATAGAAAGTTTCTAGATGGCCAAACAAACAAACAAACAAAAACCCCCAACTGGAACAAAACCAAAACAAACTAACCAACTAAACAAACAAACAAAAAAACTCCCACAAAAGCAGACCTATATCCAGACCTGCATATTGAGGTTTTCATTAAATGTCTGTCACCTTGCAAATAATATATAAATCCTTAGTACTGTTCTGTGTTGTTGCAAGAAAACAGACTGGCCCAATGCTCCAGAGGGAGAGAAAGGACTGTATTGTTTAAGCCCCTGGCTGAACATTAACACAACCCAGTGCATGTTAGGCCTGTTTTTCAGGAATGTTAAACAGCATTGACCCTCCTTGTCTTCAGGTGGAGTTGAAGCTGCTCAGACAAGGCCCTCAAAAGCGTAGTTTGGATCTTGAGGTAGGTGTAGAACGAGTCAGTGTTCACACAATAGTCTGATGCAGCATCTCCTATCCTCAGGTGCATTTATAGTTGAGAAGGGTGGCAAACTCTCACATCCTTAGAAACCCTTTTTGCTCTCCCAGTTGCCTCAACTTGGCATTCTCATTCTCCAAGTGAATCACAAGTGGTCAGAAACTGTCTGAAGGAAGCATTTTCTGCCCATTGGAGAAAGCTGATTCATCCACATTAAACCCTCTGAAGAGACTGGTTACAGAAAATGTCCAGGTGTTGATGCTATGTGACCCTCCTGTTTTCAGAGATCTTTTCTGGGACTTGTGCTTGGGTAATGGATGGATGGATGAAATCTGCATGCTATAGGTGACAGAGAGGTGAAGCTCTGTCTTTGGTAAGGGATTAGATGGGTCACTGGCACTTTCAACAGGTTTAGACAGTGCAATAGATATGATAAAGACATGCAATAGATATGATAAAGAAAATAGTGCAAAGAGGCATCATTTTGTCTGTTTGTTATTAATGTTGGTAGAAAGAAGGGGTTAGGGCTCACAAAAGGGAGAGGAAAACCATTGGTCCAGAGATAAGAGGCTCTGCATTTCTGAGAGCAAGACCCCAGAAAGCTCTCAAAAATGTTCAGCATGATGAGAAAATTGAGGCATGGTATGGCACACAGACATGTTATTGTTTTGCCTAGATCTGTATTTCTCTTGTGCTGCCTAAAATAGCGTTGAGGGAGCTGTAAGGGGGAGGATTGGGATGTGGTTGGAAACCTCATGCAAAGGCTGCAGTATTCACTTCAGCTATCGTGTGTCCCCAAGGAGGCGGCCTGCCAGAATATCCACAGAGCTGGTGCTCTGGGAAAGAGTTTGATTAAGCCATCAGGGAGTCTCTGAGACCTGAGACCAGTTTCAGGATCTGCATCAGCAGGAGCAAACCATTACACGGAGGTCAAGTTCACTCTGACAAAATGGCACCAAAGGGAAATCAGCTACAAAGTTTTTGCTTATAAACTTGGCACTGAGGTCCAAAACTCCTACTGAACACTAAGGCTGGCTGAATACCAAGGTCCCAGTTCTCATAAGGGGGTGCTCAGAGAGGGTCTGCACTTGGGGAATGCATCGAGAAATCCAAAGACATGAAGCAAAGAGATGCAGCAGACTGGACCAAGACACACAAGGAGGAAGGAGAGAAGACCTGCATCACCAAGCTCCCCAGAGATCACCATGTGGACTCCTGGGGAATGATGAACTGAATTACCGATTTGCAGCCTTGCAGCTGCCTGGGAAAATGGGAGACCCTGTGGTTTTCAGGCTCACTGGTCCCAGCCTTGCCAGTCACATGGAAAGACCTGGGATGAGAGACTGAATGTTTCCAGCATCTTCCCTTGTTCAGCAGACTGCCAGAAATGCAGTGACCCAAGGGTTTTCCCTTTCATGGTAAAACGTTGGAATTTAGGTTTCATTCCAATTCGAAACGAAACCAGATTTTGCAATATCAAAATGCTCCACAAAATGAAATGACTTTTCATAGCACGGCTTTACTGATTGATGCAGACTGCATGAAACTGAGCAGAGCCTGCTAAGTGGGTGTTTCAATCAGAATTTCCCGGTCTGTCACTTCCAAGAAGACAATTCACTGCAAAACTGGTGGCTGTGAGAAAGCAGATCGGGCACAGCAATGTCACGCGGTGTCCGGGCGCTGCTGCTGACGTGACAGCTTCTCTGGAGAGGCCCGTCTGCACGCTGCACCTTCCCTTTTTGGGGCTGCTGACATGCCTAGATCGTGGTGAGAGCCTTTTTCTCCTGGACACAGCCACAGTTACCAGGCCCTCTTGGCTCGGAGGTGTTCACGCTGCAGGTAGCAGAGCTACAACTATTGGGGTTCGCTGAGCTCACCAGTAAAAGTATCTGATTTAAGGTGGACAGGAAAATAAACTGAGGATGGAGGAGCTCTGCCGATGAAGGAACGCTGCATCAGATGTTTTTGACAGAAATTACTTCTGTTTATCACCATTAGGCACACGCACACGGCTCCAGTTTTTACAGCAGTTGCCCAACTTACCTGCTGCGTGTGGACGATAAGATGCTCGACTGTGAGGAAGATTCAATTAATTCTACTCTGCAGTTAGTTTGGTAAATCCGTTTGATAGTCTGGTCTGAGCGACACAGTGTTATTAATATCTGCAGGAGGCACAGGAGAATGCGGCAGAGTTATATTTCTGAAACAAAGGCTCTAAGACATGATTGAGACAATAAGACTTCTTCTCCCTTGTACAAGATGATTACTCTAAACTCACTTCTCTTTAAATATCAAAAAGCTGGTGGCACAAAAATGGGTTAAAAATACTTCTTTTTACTCTTTATTTTACTGGAAGAAGAGTAGAACAGAATAAGCATAAACTTTAAATGATGCTTATCAGAAAATGCAGCTTACAAAACAAAGAAACAGACTTGTATGGCTTTTCATCTCCTCCCCTCTGGAACAAATGCTGAGTTTAACTGCGTATATATATTGTCCTTTCTCTTGCAGGTATTGGTTTTTCATATTATTAACTAATTTACCTCCAGCAGTTACAACAAACTGGACAGTCTTCTTCCCCAAAAGAAGAGCAGACCTGGGTCCCCCTTGAAGGAATTCCCACTGAAGGAAACTGAGGCACAACCTGTTCCTTCAAGCTACAGGGAGCACAGATTTCCCATGGGTTTTATTTAAACCATTGAAATAGTTTAAATAATAAAAAAAATTAATAATATTATTCTTGAGACACCCAATGACTAGGTGCTCCAGATGTCTAAAATCTGTCAGTCTCTAGGTGTTTATAAGTATGGCAGCCCCATTCTCCATCCCCCTCCAAATCCTGATTTTCTGGATGCTGTTTTACAATGAGAGCCCCAGCTCTACAGCCCATACTTAAAGCAAGCACTTGCATTAGACCTGAACCTCTCTACTGTGGCACCCAGCTTGCACCAGTGTGGCCAAGGCAAGTGAAAATGTGCTCCCAGCAAGTTTTTCTGCAGACAGAGAATGAGAAATCTGTACTGAACAAAGTAAGCAAGAAAGTATGTTCACTACTTAAAAATCAATGTTCTCTGGGAACTTCGCCTCATCCTTAAGGTATCTAATTACTTGTGAACTTCCATTCACAGTGACATGTACTGTTGAAGGGAGGAAAGCTAATGGGAACTGTTTGTCTTCCTTTATCCTGCAGAAATGTCAGGTTGAAGAGTTGTATCTGTTACAAGCACACTCTTTCCTTTGGGAAACATTACATATTTAATCCACTTAGTATCTTGCTACCAATACAGGTATTGTTTGGAGCAATATGTATCTTTTCAGTGAAGTCTGGGATCTCAGTTTACCAGTAAATAAACTACAAAAATATTCAAGAGAGCATTATTTCTTTTTGGCCAGGGTTGTAAAGCACACAAAAAATCCAGGCCTGGTTGTAGCACACTCCTCTTGTACTCTACCAGAATATACAACTATTGCAAAAAAAAAAAAAAAAAATACAGTGATTAACACAGTGAGCTCATTTGAAAAATATCTGAAAAGTTTCTAGGAGCATTTCCACTGACCTGCTCTTTCATACCAGACATCTTTTGTTCCCCTCCTCTTTGGGCTGCAAGATGTCTGTGAGTTCTTATATGTGAGTAGAAGTTTACACTGGAACAGTAACATTTCTCTGGGGACTTTTAGGTGTATGCACAAAGTGTGGAGGTCTTTGTTTTGTCCAAAGAGGAGCTCTTCCAGGACAGACCAATTAGTTTCTTTAATCAAGGAGAAGGAAATGCAGATACCTATTCTCTTTTTTTTCCTCCTCCCTTTTCTATTATTTTGTTTCGAATTAACTTTACACTGAGTGCTAGGCAAAATAAACATCTCCCATGGAATTTTAATGAATGAGAGGGTAAATTCCAGGACTTTACAAAATAAGCAAATAAACTGAGAATTCTCTCAGGTGTGCTGGTGGAAATGTGGAGTAGCCCAGATGAAATTATTGAAGTAATTCCTCACAAAGGAGTAAGTATGAATTAGAAATTAATTCACGGTGCTAGAAAGGATCAAAGAAGAGGAATGATCAGGTAGGAGTAAGGATGATGGTACACAGACTTTGTCATAGTAGCATAAGAATGAAACACAGACAAAGGGAATCAGCCACCCTCACTCACACACACAGGGCTGCTGCAATACTGGAGAGTATGTTGTTACTTGGGTGAAATACTCAGCATTGCCTTATGGGGTGTGCATGCCTGCAAAGTTCAAATATTTTATGTGAGACCTATCTGGCCTGCAGGGAAATTCCTGCTGCCCCTATATTTAACTTGCATTACAGAAGGCCAATAAAATTCCCCTTGGATTTAACTGTCTCAGTAACAACTGCCCAAAATTAGCAGGCAGCAGGTTTTTCTTTTTTTTTCTTTAAGAGTCTAGAGCAATCTGATGGAATTTTACCAGATTAAATAATATTTACCCTATGCTAAAGTGGGATGCCTCTTGAGAGGAGCCTGGCTTATGGCAGGCAAGGGGGTGTGAAGGGCATCTGGACCCTCCCAAGTGACCTCTCCCTTTGGATCAAGCAGTGTGGCCAGGCAAGGGCAGCTGCCATGCTGGCAGTGGTCTGGGAGATGCACCCAGCTGCATCACTTCCTGCAAATTGGGGAAGGTGCTCGTGCCTGTGACTTATTTCTGTAGCAGCACCCCTGGACACGCCCTAACCCACCCAAGCACAGGCTGAATGGGGCCCTGAGCAGCCTTATCTAGTGGATGGTGCCCCTACCCGTGGCAGGGGGCTCGAACTAGATGGTCTTTACGGTCCCCTCCAGCCCAAAGATTCCGAGATTCCGTGAAGAGGCTTCGCACCAGGCGCACGCTGTGCCTCGCTGGGGCAGGGTGAGGGGCAGAGTGCTGCAGCAGCAGGAAGGTGTCTACAGCTCTTGCAGGGCAACACCAGCCTTAGGAGCACAGCTGAAACTTCCCCACTGCCTCTTATGAGGGGCAGACTGCAGCTCTTCCTTGTCACCTCTTCTGCTCCCTCCTTCAGAGGCAAGCGATGTGCTCACCAATCCCTTGGGCAGTTGTTGTGGAGCTGTTGGAGGTGACAGTACAGGAGAGGATGTCTTGGGCTCCCAACTTTTGCTGTGCTGCATCTCAGCTACACTGATGCCACCAAACTACAAAACTGATGAAGTGGGCAGGGACTTCTGGAGATCATCCAGTCCAACGTCCCTTCTCAAAGAAGGGACAACTATGAGCAGTTTTTTAGAGGCGTTTTAGAGCACATCTCCCTTCCACTGGGCTTTCCCTCTGGTCTCAGGGCCCTTGGACTGCTGAAGTCCAGTTTTACAGTAAAATCCAGTGGGAAGAAAGCATTGACCTTTTCTATGCCCTTTGCCACCAAGTCTCCTGCCCTTCTGCCCCAAACAGCACCAAGCCTGTATTTTCCCTAGTTTTCCTTTTCCTGTTAATGTACCCAGGAAAGTTATTCTTGTTACCCTTTACCTCCCCTTAAAGATTCAACTCCATATAGGCTGACTTTTCTTACCCCAATCATGCACTCTCAGTGTCTCTATTCCTCCTGGATCACCTGCACCTGCTCTCACTTTTTGCATAATTCCTTTTTAAATTTTAATTTGTTAAGGAGCTCCTCATTCATCCATGCAGATCTCCTGCTACCTTTGCTTGATATCCTGCTCATTGGGATGGACCATTTTGGTGCTGGGAACAGATGACCTTTGAAAATCAATCAGCTCTGCTGGGCCACTCTTCTCTCCAGGGATGTCTCCTGTAGGATTCCTCCAAGCATATCCAAGTCCAAAGCCTACTCTCCTGAAGACCAGGGTTGTAAAGTTGCTTTGAGCCTTGTTCCCTCCCCTTAGGATCCTCAGCTTCAGCATATCAAATGCTGAAGAGCAGACAAACACCTTGCTCCCAGCTTGGGTTCTGGCAGAGGATGTGTATGAAAAGCCAATTCCTCTTGTGCTTGAACGAGGAAAAAGATTGAGTCTAAAAATAATAATAATAAAAATGATAGATCTTCCTTTGGAAATGTTGGCTGAAACATTTGTTTTTGTCTCTTTTTTGTTCCCAAATGGCTTTTATGAGAATATTTCTTAGCGCTTTTACATAACATTTTATATTGTGCTAAATCACTTATCAGATTTCTTTGAAGAGACTAATGTGGGGCTTTTGCAATGCTAGGAAAAGAAGGAAAAAAAGAAAAGCATATCCTTTTCTTTCTTTCCAATTGGAAAAAGTCAACCTAAATCAACAGGGAAATGGTTTAATTTCAGGCTCCTAGAGAGATACTAGAAACACTGGCAAAGAGGAGAAAAATAATTTTAAAAGGTACAGCTGATACTTCATGTTCATTCTGAACATTTTGCATTGTTTTCCTTGTCTACTGAAATGGTGTCAACAAATCTTTTAAAGATGCAAATTTAAAATGTCCAGCTCAATCAGATCCATAGTCTTTGTTTGCAAAGAAGAAAAGGCCAGTTTTCCTGAGGCAACACAGCATGATGAATTTAGACTGCTACTACTGCCCTGCTTTCTGACAGACACAGCTGAACCAGGGAATTTTTTATTTATTTTGGTGAGTGTAAGGATAATCTCATTAAGGTTTTTCTGCTCACTGTTTGTGCTTTTTAAACAATACACATCTAATTGCAAGCTATTTAAACTGGACTTCATATAAAATTTATGCAAAATAATCTCATGTCAGATAAAGAATGGCGATCATAAATACGGACACAAAAGTCTGTAAAAGTACACAGAGCAGTTAGTGCGGCTAAAAGGTTTGCAGAGGTTGCTGGCAAATGTGGCAAGTTTTGGAGTCTCTAAATACTTAAACCTTGAAGGAGGTTTCATCTCGAAAGGTAAAACATGCATGTAAACTATCACCAGGAAGATTTTCCATTCTGTCTTGCAGCCTTTGGGAACAACAGCACAGAAGGTGGAAGAATACTATTGCCCCTTCAATGGTGTGCTGGACCTCAAATCACCAATTTGTGTGTGGTGCTCATTTTGGCACCCCCAGGAAAACCATCTCTGTCTGCTCTGGCCCCTGACTGAACACTGTCCATTTTCATTTCCTGCTTTCCAAGACTCCTGTGCAAATAATTTTCACTTTAAGACCAGAATGAAAATAATTTAAGAAAGACTTAGTACTCAATATCTTTACTGAAATAAATAGCTCCTTTTTTTTTCTTTTCCTTTTTTTTTTTTTTTTTTCTCAAGAAAGCTCAACAGCTTCTCTATGGGGGAATTACTGAATGCCAGACTTTCTTCTGATGATTGCCTCAGTTTGGCATCTTCACTTGAATGTCTCACAAGCTGAGTACTGGTCCATAACAAACACTCTTGACTGGATTTCTAATTGAAGCCATTAACAGTTTTTGAGCTCTGTAATAAAAAATAAATATAATACAAATCAGGCTGAAAATTTGGGTGATTTTTGATATCTAAAAGTAATTCTTAAACTTGAGAGAAAGAGTGGTTGGTATTCACTGTATAAACCACTGGAGCACATTCCAGAACAGATAAATGAAATCTCTGCTACATTAAACATAGATAGCAAAACAAAAAGTCTGCTTACAAATCCAGGGAGATTCTCATGCATAAAAGCAAAGCTGCTGAAGTTCTAATAGGATTAAAAATTGGAAAAATATGCAATTACAACCTAGTGTTTCACAAAAAGCAGTTTAAAATTATTCCACCCTTCTAAAATACTGGTGCCTATTAAAACACAGACTTATTCATGTGGCTTTCAAATGCATTCCAGTACAGTGTAAACTGACAAGTCACTGCATTTCATCTCACAATAGTCAGAAGCAAAAAATGATGTCGCATTCTAAGCACACATTAAATGCAGAAATATGCACTGAGGATGTAAATGTTGTATAGATTCTCAGGGAAGTCTGCAATTTATATTCAAAACTAAGATTCGTATTAAATACCCAGCTTCAAATCTCCTCGGACAGTATCTCTCCATAGATTTCTAAAAGTGTACATTTATGGAGTAAACAGAATATTTAATGGCTGCTAGCAGTATATCAGATTTGTTATGCTTATGGCAGCTGTGGTCATCAAATATTCATGCTGATGGTTCTTATGCAATGCTGACAGCTTTCTAACTTGTGAAATAAGTAATGGGTGAGTGGGAATTGATGAGATAAGTAGACTGTTTTATCTAAGAAGGGTGACCAAGCTTTTCTGTGGCAGCACGAAGATTAAGGGTTGCATTCTCAGAGCAAGAGGGAAAATCCAAAGGTGTATTTCTTCAGATTGCAAACCAGACACACGTCTTGATCTTGCCATATGTTTTTTTATACTTCTCACGCTAACTTTCCTTTTCAGCCCTTGGGATTTATTTGTTGGTGTCAGGGTCAAGCAGTGGTAAAATGGCTCATGAGTTTCTGCTACCAGACAGGCTGGGCTGAGATACTGGGTCATTTCAGTCGAGCTGGGGGAAGAATGATAACACATATGTAAGCTGGTCCAATATTTCTTACTTAGGCAGTTTGCCCTTGCTCCAGTGAGGGCAAATAAAGGATTTTACCTCTTAAGGGAACATACAGGATAGTCCATTTGACGTTTTGTTGTTGGGGCTTTTTGTTGTTTTAATGGACTGCAGTCCTCAGTGTTGGCACATCTTTAGTACATTGTCTCACTACTACTGCTAAACAGTGTACTTCAGTTTGATAATTTGGCATAATTGCATTGGAAAAAAGCTGCAGGTTAACCAGTTATCCTGTACCATAAGCCAAGATCAGATCATAGGAAATTTCAAGCATGGATGTTTGTTTTGGAAGGTGAAACAGGAAAGCTTTATAAATACAATTGTTTGACAAAAGATTTTGAGAATATGGAAACTGTAAGCGAGATTGAAATGAAAGCGACCTTTGACATACCAAACCTCAGCTACTGAACAACTGAAAGACAATGGTATGTCCGACATGAATGTACCCCCCTCTTGTCTAAACAAGACCCTCTGCTTACTGATAAGCATGGTAATGTAAGGATTCTTGTAGGCTGTATGTAAATGCTATAGGATTTGTATTCTGTACTAGATTGGTTAGTAGGAATTAGAATAGTCAACATAGAAAAGGATTTATGGCATTGTAACGGAAACTTCGCTCTCTTACTCCTCTGACTCCTACTCTCTTACTTCTCTCCTCACTTACTCTTTTGCTCTGGCTCTCTTGCTCTTACTCCTCTTACTCCTACTCTCTTGCCCCTCTCGTTCTTACGCTCTCTCTTTGCTCTTTACTCCTGCTCTTCTCCTCTTGTTGCTCCTATCTACTGTGCTCTGCCCTTATTTCTTTCTCTCCTGGGCGTGCTCTGAGCTGTGGCTGGCAGCTCCAAGCAGGAGCTGTACTCACACCTTTGTACTCACACCCTATGCAATAAACTGTAAGTTCTAGGACCTGGCTTTAGAGATCTCTGGTATCCATCCATTGAACCCACCCGCTCTCCGACAGCCTGGCAGACCCCCTACAGTCTCCTACAGATGTTCTTCAATCTCTTAATAAATTTTTATTTTATATGATAGCCATTACTGTGCAATAGTTACACATCCTTCATATCATCTGATCTCAGCATCCAGCCTTCAGGCTTCCAGTTCCTGGGATATCTCTATTATAAGTCAAAGAAAGAAAAAGTATCTCCACAACAGTCTGGAGAAATAATTCTAGTATGATCAACATTGTAGGATCAATGACAGTTACTTAATTGCCACTCATGGTTTTCTAGAATTAAACCACGAATATTACCTTTAATTCTTTCAGTATGAGTTTCCTTACCTATGAGACAACACTTGAAATAATTTTGGTTCTCATCTATCTACCTTGTTAGTCGTATCAAGTGGTAAGTTGCAGAATTGCCATAAAAATAGTCTAGAAAGTCCATGTACAGTGTGATGTGAGTTTAAGCAAAACTATATATGCAACTCAAAAGTTTGGTTTTCAGCCACAAGATAAAATGTTTCAGAACATTAGCCAAATCCAATGCCCTTTCCAATAAAAACAAGAACCCCCTCACCATCCTGAAATCAAGAAGAATTGCATGCGCACTCCTAAAAACAGCTTTCCTCAAACACAGATAGTGATGCAAGGGAACTTGGGTAAGTCCAACTTTTTATCACAGATCTTGAAAGATAAGAACATTACTGAAAGTACAGAAACCCTAAATCTTTGTGCTACTCTCAGATTTATCATAAATTGTGAGCAACTTGAAACCAAGCCTTGCAAGTTTGACTTGGGAGGTGCCTTAGAACAGACTGAGCAAGAAAAATAAGGGGTACGGTCAGAATGTCTACTTTTTGTCTCCTGGAGTTTTCTTTGAGGCATAAACTAGGGATTAGTGAGAATGGACAGTATTAAAAGTTTGCACCAAAATTCCTTTGCTTGAAGGAAATATTGTGGCTACTTCTACTGCCACAATACAAGTAGCATTACAGGACACACAAGAATTTTTGTAGTAGATAACTAAGGGATGTCTTCCTGCTAGAGGAATTTCTTTCTAGTGCTCCAGCAGTCCAACATTCTCTCACTTCCTGTAGAAGGAGAATCTGTGTACTTGCCCAAACTCAGCTGTTTTCTTCTCACCCAGAAATCTTTGTGCTGTATCTTTTTAGATAAAGGACAGCTCCAATTCAATTTGGTGTCCCAGGTGAAGTCATATTCATCACTCACACTGTTCTAACATGACTTGAATTTTTAAAATTAAATTAATTTACAAAAGGCTGTTACAAACATGTAATACACAGGGAAAATGAAAACCACAGCCATCTACCTGTCTATGTTCTCTTCCAAGTACACATCTGTTTAAAAAATAAAAGATATTCCATCCATCTTTTGTCCATCTTTTTTTCCATCCATCTAGGTTCTCTTGGGCTTCCTTTCACCAAACGCCAAGCCCAGAGGAAGCTGCTACCTCAACTCTGTTCTAATTTTCTGCAGCCTTTCTGCAAACATTCTCTCACTACAGTTACATGTTCCCTTTTTGCCTTTTCTGCCCCAGACCAGTTGAGGTTGGCAACTGTAGATCAGAAAAGTTTCAAAGACAGAGGGCCAAAGGGAAAAACACTGAAAAGCCTTGTTTTCAGGTTTTCAGCCCAGTGGGGTTTTTTCCACATTTGTTTTTTTTCCCCCCTCTGTAGGATCTAAAATTTTTGATTGCTTCTTTGCTTTTAATCTTATTTTTAAAAATAATTCCTCTAAAATACTGTGTTATTCGACAATGCCAGGATACATTTCCTTGTCCAAAGATGAGGAACACAATTAGTTTAATGGCCAGCAGTTCTGTTTGAAACGGGATTTATACTTTATCAGTGTAATAGAACATATTTGAACAGACTATGACTACTATTTTTATTCTTTAAGACATCTAAGCATTCTCCACATGCTCCTGTCTTCCACAGGGTAGACTAAGTCCACCTGCTGAACTGTATGCCCTTTCCCCTCATCTTCTATTTGCAAAATCTACACGGATGGAAAGTACAGCAGCTTCCAAATTAGCTTTTACGGTGGGAATTTGTAGTGGATAAAACTGGTTCCTGGTGGAACAACAGCTGGCCACACATATGCGTCTTTCTCCAGTGAGGTTTCTGCTTTCTCCTTCAGGTGGTTTATGGGTTTTTACAATAACTCATGTGTGAAAATACTTGACTGGCAGTAAAACAGGACAGAGAGTTTATCAGTGCTATTCCTGCACCTAATTCACAGGTCTGTAATTAGGGTTGTGAAAATGAGTAAAATCTTCCCATATAAGACTTTGCTTTTCATTCCTGTGCATAGCTTAAAGGTATGGAAAAATCCTTTGCATTGTCTCACACAATATCTTTATTTCTTTTCCTAGAAAGGCTGAACAAATTTACACAAAATGTAAGTTGTTTAACCAAGGTCTTCTGGAAATTCTGAAAACTCTTATTAAGTCTGGGAAGGTGTGTTGTAATAGAGACAGGAAAATACATATGATATAAGATAACGCAAAAAAGGTACAACAACTTTTGCAATATTGAAATTGATTCACTTCTCACCAAATCAGCATCAATTAACTTATTCAGCTGAAATTAAGGGAGTTACACAGCTATCCAAATGGGGCTAGCAAGAGGAGGATTCAAAAGGCAACTGTTCCTCTAGTTTCTCACAATGGAATGAATCAGGAGAACACCACTGGAGCCAGGAGAGCAAAACAAGAGAGGAGAAGCTGTCCCATTAGGGGTGAAGAACAAGAAAAGAACATGTGCATGGCCTCTAAGGCAATGACCACCTCCTCTTGCCCACACAGATAATGCCTTATACACAACATCTGATGAAAAGTTTTGCAGGGCTGGTAGAGCAGATGGGAATAGCAGCAAGAAAGCGACAGCAGCCTTTGGTACCCATTCCTGTGCAGAGCCATATAAGCCCTTAGCAGTCAATTTTTAGGTGGGTACCAACGATTTGCTGGCTCAGATCCTTAGCACAAAGCAGCTGGCAACCTTTGAGACTTGAAGGAAGCAAGCACAGCCAAACTAAAATAGTTTGGATACTCAGTGATGTGCAGTAATGCTTCTCAATAAACAATTCCATTTGGCAAAGAGGAAAATGAATACTAATAAACCAGCTGGAGCACAAGGATATAAATTATTTCTAAGATGCTGAGGAAAATCCAGAAGTGTTTTACTAGGAGAGACAGACCATGTGGATGGAAGGACTGTATTACATGCAGTGACTTTCCTCTTCTGATGATGAATTACATCCACCCCATTCTTTCCTTTTCTTCTTCTCTGTCTAACTCTGTTAGGACAATGATACTTCAATACAAGGAAATAAACCTTTAATTAATAGTCTATGAAGGAATTAACTTATCTGTAGCACACTCACTCTCAGTATGATTTCTCAGTGTGATCATTCCCTATTCTTCTGTCTTCTACCTCTATATTCCTGTCTTCACTATTCTTCCTTTTCAGCTTTTGTGACTCAACTAATTTTTAAACGTGACATGAAATAAATACTACTACAATACGTCTGAGTGACAAGGACACTGCTTACTAGGTCAAGCCATTGTGGATGCTGAATGCCTTCTCTGTGTGAACATACCACAATTGTATTCCAGAGGTACTGATGATATTTTTACCTTTCTTCCTTCCTCTCCCCTCCCATGGTTTACTGTTAAATTTTTGTCTCCTTTTTGCTGTTTTATATCCTGTCTGATTATATTTTTTAGAAAATTTCTCAAAAAGGTAATTATTGGAAAGCCAGTTCCACACATGCCAAAGAATACAAGATGGATGACTACCATTATATCACTTATATTACCTGTGTTTTCAAATTACTTTTAACAGGTTATGAAAATAGGAGGCAAATCATAGATTTTTAATTATGACAGCTCTCTTTGGTAGAAATAGATCAAAATCGAGTGAATAAATTATTACAATCTATTGAGGTAAAAGATATGTATCCATTGTAGTTAAAAGAAATATTTATTATTTCTATGTACTGATTCTGCAAAGTGCTGAGCATAAGGCCCCTGTAAACCCAAAGTTATGCAGATGCCCAGTCATGAACCTAGAGCTGGTTCTATGGCAGTCATAACTTGAAACACCCAGAGGAGAGGGATTGGGGGTGCAGCCTGAGTCCTCCAATTCCTTCCTGGAGTTGGGCAGAGGGAGAGACATCAGACACACATGGCAGTGACAAGTTTCCTACCTGCTCTGCAAATGAGGAACAAGCCCTCCTCTGGAAAAGAGCAGGGGAGGTGACCACTTTTCCCACCCTTCCCACAAAACTATCTCCCTGAAAGAACTGACAACCTGCCATCCCAGGGAGAAGAGTGAGACATCTGCCTGCAGTAATATCATCTTGAATTGTGAATTAATCAAGTCTCAGAAGTTGAGCTTAGGTGTTACAAGCTTCTCTGGGGAGCTCAAATTTACCTGAAAGAATTCAAAGAGTTTTAAACAAAATTATAGCTACAATTTAGCAAAGGAAATGTGTATAGTTATGTTTCTTATCACTGGAGTGCTGTAAAATTGAAGTGAATTTTCAATGTAATTCATTCAGAATGATTCTTGTTGAGTAATTATCTTCAATAAAGATCTGTCAATACAGTTTCAAGCTATTGTCATTTTATATCAAATATAAATTAGACAGTATAATTCAGGTGCACCTAAGCTCAATGTCAGATGAAATTCTTCTATGATAATCAAGTGAAATAATTGCTCTAAGAACATAAAAACAAAACCATTTAATACAATAACAGTCAAACTCCTTCTTTCTGCATTAACATACCACAGATGATTTTGCAAAATCTGGGGTGTACATCTCAGGTAAATTCTATCTAATAAAGTTTTCAGGATTGTTTTCTGGAAAGAAAGAGCCATTATGTTGGCTGGTGTGAAACAGCATAGCTTTAAAATAGATAAAATCAAGTCTGTTTAAACTGTGAAGATTTGCCATAGAAACATTGATTTAAGCTTGTCAAGCTGTTTAGATAAAGGCTGTGTAGCCAGAATCACTGACAGGGTGTGCTGCCCAAGGGGCTAATTTAGCAATATTAATATTTTCTGCGACACAGAGACAACTGCTTAAATACTTTTTGGTGAGGGCATCACCAGCTGATGCATGGCCTGACACATCTGAGCAAGAAAGAACATCAGTTCAGCAGCCATTATGCTGGACCTGGAAAACAAGGCTGTGCTGAATCAGAGGTTAGGTCACAGCTCCCATCAAGACTAAGGGCAACTGAGTGTCTTTTTCCAACAGGAACATTTTTCTGACCTACTCGGTGGCTTATAGTGAGTGGACATAAAGCAGTAGAAGCTCATTTTCCTCCATCCTGTCCTCTGAGGCCAGTAGTGGCACAGCCATCAGGTTGTTATTTTAACAACCTTTAAAGTGCTAAAAGTAGTGAATATTTTTTTAAGGAGACAGAATCTTTTGAGTCCATGCATTGTTATTCTGCTGTCTTTATTCTGTCTCTAACTCTGAATGTTTCTCCAAGCCAGGCTGCCAGCTATTTAAATTTGTCCTGGATGACCACAACAATTCAACACTTTTTCTTTCTGAATATAAAATTAAGCTGAAAACCACTGCTTTTGTACATCTATAGTTAATAAACAGAGAAAACCGAAAGATAGTTGGAGAAAAGGGGACACGTTTAAAGGCTCTTTCTTTACAAGCACAGCAGCAAATTGAAACACGGATGATCCAAAGCAGAAAAGCCAGCAGCATCAAGCAGTGCCATAGCAGAGATCTGAAACCAGCATTCAGCTCTCATAAAACAGAATAGAAGCTACTGAGAGAGTCCTTTCCTGGCTCTAAGTAACAGGGAGTGGTGACAATGGGGTCCTGAAAGACAAATGGCTCCTGAAACGGCTTTTATTTTTTTTCAAGTTACTAATAACTTTTCTAAAATCCTCCACAAAATGTGGTCTTCTCCAGTGTGAGTAGAGCTTATGTGCATAAGATAAGACAATGCATATGATGGGAAGAGTGTCTGTCTAGTAAATACAGCTCATCTCTCCAGATGGATTGAACAATGGATGGATTTTTACAGAACTTTGAGTAGTCAAATCAATCCTAAAGGGCAGACTGGTGCTGCAGGATGCTGAGAGCTCCCAACCTCCAAACACAGCCTTTGGGGACATCCAGAGCCTTGTTGGGTCAGGTCTCTGCTCTGCCTGCATTTGGGGATCATTGAGGTGGATGCCAACAAAACCCTTAAGACACAGGCAAGCATTTTGTGTGAGTCTGCACAGGCACATGTTGTCGGGTGAGCTCCTTAATGCTTTGCACCTGACATTAAGACTAAATTATGCTGCAATTTGCAATTATTTCTCTTCCTGACTGTTTAAATCTGTGCTTTCTGGTTGCTGTAAATCCCTGCTTTGCTTTGCAGTGCTCCTTGGCTTCAGTTGCTCTATTATTAGTGATAGACTTACTCGTGCAGTAAATCAGCTCAGACAGAAGGACTGCAGAGTTACTCTTACATTTACCCTCTGCCTGACCAGGGACCAGCAGGAGTCACATACATCCAAGTACCCAGTAAAGCTGGTTACCCACAGTTCAAAGTAAGGAATGACCTGTGGTGCACTGTTTATTTGTGCCATGATAAACTGTGTCCCAGTGGAGAAAAAAGGAATCCTATTCTGAGAGACACTGGAGCAAATACTGATTAAACCCTGTTTTCTTGCTCACATTTGATATTTTAGGGTAGGGTAGTTAGAATTACTGTTTTGCTTCTTCTTTTACTTGCATTACTCACAACATTTTTCCTATACCCAGACAGAGCAATCTGGAAAGATTTGTTTCTCTGAAACAGTTAAGTGGCCATCTACATATCTAAAAACACAGATTCATTTATGCTTTTGCAGACTGCAATATAAGGCAGCATTTTTGTAATCACAGGAGAGTGAAACAATGGAATTCCATTACCTCTCAGCTGGGCACAAAGGAGGTTGCACTCTACATTGCTTTTAATCTGTTTTTATGAAACAGAAATCTGCAGCTGTATTGGCATTCAATAGCACAAAGATAGGTAGAATAAAAGCTCTTGAAATTATTTTCACCAGTGTAAATTTTGGAGCTGGTTGAACAGAATGGGAAAGAAAAGTTTAAAAAGAGTATTTTCCCACTAACGTATAATCCGGTTAAAATGTTCTTACCTTTTGTGAAAGCAGAAGTGATCTAGTGAAAGAAATTATTACAGTAAACAGAACTAGAGCAATTTGAAGTTAACTTGGGTGAAATCAGTACCGTGACCTGGGAGCAGAGTGTACATGTATAAAAGCATGTGCCACACACAGTGGACTCACAAATGAGCATCTGTCACTTCTGGTGCCCAGCCACAGGGCTGAGCCTGGCCGCACCAGCACTGTGGTCCCTCAAGACATCTGTTCATCTGCAGATATCATCCCCTTCCAGCAAACACCATCCTCTCTCTCACTCCTTCCCATCCCTCAGACACTGCACAGAGGGCAGGAGCGCTGTTGCTCCCTGTTTGCATGGGGACTTGGAGCATTTGGCCTCTTTCTAGGCCAGCTGCCCTGTCCTCGGGGACCTGAGGAAGCATCACCAAGAGGCCATAGACACCAGCCAAGGGGGTGACCATATGACCACTGGATTCTTTCTGCCTTCCCCTCAGAAGCCTGGAACTGGGACATTAACTGAAATACTGATTACAAGTCCATTTTTCTCCACAAAAACTGAATACACTTGCATAGTTACTCCTAGGCCAGCAAATAACTATCCATGACTGCTTGACGGGCAGAACATGTTACCCTCTCTGATTATAACTCACCTCCATTTCACCTGCCAAGCAGGAGAACAGGGAAGGCATGAGAGCAGCTTGGATTTGGGTTGTTTTCTGATTGCAGAGAGGTTATTTAGGGGTTACATAGCCCTCCTTAGGCAGAGCTGGTGTCAGGGGCAGGCAACCCTCAAGTCAGAAATCACAGTCTTGCACTGCAGTTCTTGATTGCCTGTAGGGTGCTACCCTGACCCAAGAAATCTTGAATTGCCTTAGAGGTGACAACAAGGTTATCTTCTGAAGTCTGAGCAACACTGGCACACTCAGAGGATGAACACATGAGGCTCTTACACTCTCTGGCAGTCCCCAAGCAATGATATCACCTATCCTGCATCATGAGAGCACACTCCTTTTGCCCTCAGACTCAGGGCCAGACCCGTGGAGAGGCTGGAGGACTGTGATCAATAACTGGCAAAGATATGTATCCCCTTCAGGGCCCTTCAGAACATGTAAGGACTGAAGGGGATACAGCTGCTGGCTGCCTCTCTGAAATCTCCCAGCACTGGATTCTGCCCGCAGAGTTACGGTCGCTCCTCTTGCAGCTTGTGCTTGCACCCGGCAGAGAATCCAAGGGCTTTAAATGGCAGCTGTTTTTTTCTCCACTGAACCCCTCCCTGTGGGGTATGCAGGGGTTCTGGGGTCACCAGCTCAGGTGTACCTCTCGGGGAACCTCCCAGGTGATGGCAAAGGACCCCAGGACCGAATTACAGTAAGCGCAAAATTAAGCACGCTGATTTTTTACCAGAGAGCAGCTTCCACTTTCCTGCCCCTACAACTTCTTTCACTTCTCATCTCTGTAGAAAGCTCTGTTCTGTCAGGCTGTACAAGCCCTTGACTTGTATCTTTCTGAAGAGTGGCCACAGCCACTAGATCATGTTCTCTGCAGGAGGAAATAAAATGTGCCACAGTGGAAGTGGTGTGTGTTGGGCAGAGACTGCTCAGATGGGCTGAGCAGGTAAGAGCTCACACATGTGCCCTGACCTGCCAACGTGCTTTAAAATAAGGCAAACACAATGGGAAGCCCCTGTGCCACATCCACCAGATGGTCTCACACATGGCAGTATCTTCTGCTGATTCCACTGGGGTAACCACAAAGCTTTCTTTTCCTCCCCCATCCCACTGCATCTGTGGAAAAAACAGCTGCCAACCTTATAAGACATCCCCAGAACTGAGCCTCCTGCCAGGCTGTGGGCCACAGTGTAAGCTGGTGACAGCCCCATGTGACAAAGGGCAGTGCCAGAGCAGGGCAGGATGTCTCAGAAGGCGTGGCAGTGCGTGTTTGCACAGATGTTCCAGGCAGGGCATGATCCTCCACTCTTTGCTGCTGGAGGAGTGCAACAGGTCGGAGTCGGCCCCTCCGACTTCCCAGGCTGATACACGTGTTAAGTTCATTATCCTATTTGCAGCACTTTTTCAGGACAACTGAGATGTGAATGTTTGAGCTGTGTCAACAGCACACGCTGTTAGACCTCCAAGGAAATTAAGGCCCTGAAATGATTGCAAATGGAAAGCTTTATTTTTGCCTTTTTAATTAGTCATCCAACCAACCATTTAATAGAGAGCAAAATAATCACAGAGGGGTGAAGGCAAGGTATGTAAACTAGATTTCTGCTTGACTGGACCTGCTCTCTCAGGGTGCAATTGGTAACACTTGTCTCCATTAATAAATCTGCGCTTACCTGAAACACATGGGAAAAGCTGAGGAAAAATGTCATTGTTGGACTCTACAAAGATGTTTCTAGTACTCCTGTTTGCTTCCAATTGTTCCTCAAAGGCCAACGTTGATCCCACTAAAAAGCTCGGATTTCTACATTATTTTGAGAAAATTAAGAATACATTTTCCAATGGATATTTCCACTCCTATTACTGAGGTTTGAGATTAAATCTTGAAGAATAATTAGTCTGTTTTTTGTTTGATGAGGTCTGTGCCAGTAGGGCTATTTGCTCCATTTATTTACCAAAAAAAGTAAGCTTTTTACAAAACATCCAATCCTGAAAGATACTCTTACATCTGCATATCTGAGCTATATTCCACTTTATATTTTAGCCCATACATAGCACTCTCGAGCCCTCCTTATTTTAAGGAACAGGCTTTTCAAATTCATGCATCTGTATCTAAAAATCTGCGCTCTTCCTTTGCTCTGCATTTTTGTTCTGTGCTTTTTTTTTCCCCCAAGCTAACCCAGCAGGAGGTATTCTTGCTGAATATTTTAGCTAATGCTGAGATCAAATCTGTGTCAGCTCCTCTGCAATGGGTTTTGTGGGGGTTTTTTTCTAATTTTGCTTGTCCAGAGAGCTCATTGTTGGAAGGGATGTCTTGGGCATTAGCTGCGTGTGGAGGGAGAGAGCTGGCATGTCCCTGGTGCTTTACCTGCTCAGTGTGAGCCGTGTGCTGGTGTTACCTGCTGCCACATCCCACCCTCCCCTGGCATGCCAGGCTATGCCGGAGGAAGCCCGGGTTCCACTTCATTATCCTCTGCTGCCTCTCCCACAGCTTTGCAGGGAGGTCTCCCAGCAAGTGGCATATGTGACTGCGCCCTGCCAGCTGTGGAAACACGAGGCAGCTTCACTACATCCTGCCCTGGGTTCAGACCTTCCCGTGCTCGAGCGTGACCTGCCACACGCAGCAGATCAGGCACCATCTGCTTTAACTTCAGCCATTCCTACAGCCTCCGGCAGAGGCTTTCTTGCCTTTGTCTTCCCTCTTTCCCGACGCCTAGGATGGGGGAGACTCTTTACACTGTCAGAGATGACACGTAGGAGGGCGAGATTCAGAGACAGTTGGCAGAGAATTACCACTCAGGCTAATCTGGTGTAAGGCATATTTTAAAGCAACCAAGGAAAAAGGAGGATGAAATACATCACTTTATACTCTGGAATGCCTTTGGACAGAGATCTGTAGAGAGTCCCAACGTACAGAATTGTTCCAGTTCACAAAATGAGAAAGCAAAGCTTCTCCCTTCCAGATTCATCATGAACTCCAGGAAGGGAAGATTATAAATGCTGGACAAACACTGGAAACAAAAACATAAATCTACCGCAGAGAGCGCACTATTCAAACAGTGTTACTCACAGCCCTGCACTCCTTAATATCCCCAGCGCTGCTATTTATAACACCACAAGCACCCTTGGAGCTATGGAAAGTCCAAACACTGCTGGGACAAGTATTTTCCCACCTTTCTGTGAGAACAGAGAACCTGTCTGTGCCCCGGCAGTGACTCAGGGCGAAGGTGGGAGACGGAGCGCGTGTGCACCAAGCTGCAGAGCCCAGCGTGTGGTGTACAGACTTGGAGAGCAGCTTTAGGCCAAGCACTAGAAAGTAATCTTTTTTTTCTTTCTTTTCCCCCAGGATATATTCAATTAAAAATAAAAAGAAAAAAAGATTGCGGGAGAATTCGTTAATAGAGACACATCCAGAAAACTATTTCTGCTGTCTGAGGGCGCAGTTGTCTGCTGTTGTATTTGTAACAGGAGCTTTTAGAGGTTTGTCCCTTTCCCTAAGGAAAAATTCAGGCTCCTTTTACCCTGAGATCACATGTCCTTGAATTTTCCCAAACAAAGTAATGTCCTCTGGCTTTGCTGAGAATTTTTTTCTGGCCATTTCAAATTCACCATTTCACTTGTTCCAGTCAGGGGGTTTATATGCAAACTCTCATGCAAGTCTTATCCTTTAGTAAACCACAGTAACATCCTTGGCATTGGAAGTATTTAATAAGGAAGCCTCCTTTGGTGTGAAGGGATGCACAATGACATATGAAGTTTAGCCCTTTCAAAATGTCTTTTCATTCTCTTCCTCTGAACTCTAGAATATGCCATTCATCTGAACGTGTCTAGAAGATATCTGATACTTGAGGATGAGAGAGTTTATCTGGCACAGTACCTTGACTGCTGCCTCTTGGAAAGTTTCAGCTGTTGCAGAAAATGAAGTGAATGGTGGTGTACAACTATGACTTTGTTTTTTTCCTTCTGGGACCCAAAGCCAGGATTTTGTTTGGTACATGGAGATTTTGTTTTAAACAGGGATTGCATCTAAGGGGAAATGAAATTTCTGCTCCAATCTTAACATCAAATTAAAACATGTAATGTTTTTTCCTTGAGAGCACCTTGAAAATGTAGAACCTCCACCATCACATTTCAGAGTAAACATGTAGATATGCCCAGCTGCCAGGGACAGTGGCATGGAAAATGAATCTCCTAGTGCAGAAACCACAGCCTTTGGCTCTTGTCCCTTGGGGCCAAATCCAGTAAAGAGAAAAAGGCAAATGTCACATTTCCCTGCCAGCAAAGTTCCTGACCACCCAGAAGGCTATTCAGCCCAGAGAGAAGCAAGCAGTTTTTTGTGCAGCTTCTATAATATCTCCTCCCAACTATAATATCTCCTCCTCCTTCTATAATATCTTCCTCCCAACCCTATTTTGCTGAGAATCAGGCCTGTACAGGCAACGAACAGACTGTGCAAGGGCTGCTATTCTGCATTTTAAGATCGTGGTAAGAGGTCTCACAACACTGCCCATGGTGACAGGCCTTACAGAAACCCATCAAGAGAGGCAACACTTGTGCTGAGGAGCACCAGAGCCTAGGGAGAGGAAAAGCAAAGCTCATCTCAGTGGAGAAATATGCCCATGATGACTCAGCCCAGCAGTCAAAGAGCAGAAGAGCAGACAGATCAGACAGAAAGTCACAGAATCATTTAGTTTCACAAACACCTCTAAGATCATGGATCCAACTACAAGCCTAACACTGACAAGTCCATTGCTAAACTCTCTCTCATTCCAGTGATCCTGGTATGCTTTTTGCATTTTATCCTGGATCTAATTGTCTGTGATCATCTGCAAACAGCACTGAGATGGGCAGGGTAGGAACAAGATAAAGTGAAGCTCTGTTTTCTCTGGTTTTCTTTACCAGGCCTCTTCTCCTACACATTATGTGGGAGTTTATCTGGCATTCTAATCTAGGCCTGGTTTAAAGCTTATCAGCTTCAACACAAAGGACAGCTGCTCTCACCCTGGCAGAAAGGGGCACTCCAGCAGCCAGTCTTGCTTCAACTTCCCTCTCCAAATCAGGCAGATTGGGGATTTCGACATGGGCCTTCCCCAGTGATTTCTGAACCACAAGGCTTCTGGCTACTCTGCTTAAAGATTCAAAATTTCCTGTTGGAGCTGCTCCACTCTGTGCCAAATAATTAAGTGTGAACAAATCTGGTTTGGTCACTCTTATTTAGCTTAAAGGGGAATAGGATGAGGGAAGGGTTTTCATAAAGACAGTCATGATCTACATCACATCATGTCACGAGGGGAAGTTGCAAATTTCCTCCACACAGAAAGAAGGAACTGAAGTGGAAAGTGCAAACCCTGGACAACCCCTGTTGGTCCAACTGCAGAGTGAAACAGAAACAAACACAATTAAAGGAGGAAGCGATGTGACAGCAGAGCTTCACATTAGCACGGCTCCTCTGGAAACCTCCTCACCCAGGTCTGCCTGCCTGTGGGTGGGAGAAGACTGAATGAGGCAATGATGAGAGAAAATGTCTCTTCACTCTGCTTGACCTCAGCTCAGCAGGGTTTCTCAAAAATTCCTTGTGTGCTCTGGATGAGCACATCTGTTGGCATCAGGGAAACCTTGCTCAGGGAAAACTCTCTTAGATGTCAGAGATCTGAGCAAATTTCTCAGGGATGCAGAGCAAATTAAACAGCATAGGGATGGCCTTGGCAAGGGGAAAATGTAGACATTTGGGAGCTACTCCCTCACACACCCCAGCTTAACATATTCTGGCTTCTTGAAGATCCGCGTCTTGTGGTTGATTTCAAACTCCCAGGGAAGCTTTTCCTGTGGTTGGGACATTTCATAAAGTCTCCTTCTCATGTGGGTGTTCCAACACTTAACACCATCTGCAATCATGTCGCAGACATTGCCTGTGCTGGAGCACACATTTTGCCTTTTTTTTTTTTTCTTTTTGTTCTACGGGCACTCTAATTTTCACATGACTGATGGAATTTAATGACATCTCAGACATTTCCCCTTCTGAAAAATGTGCTTTAAAATGACGAGGCAGTCAACATGATTACATGATTGCATAAGACTTGCTTCCTTAGAAAAGCCATGCTAGGAAACAATGAAATTCAAAGTATCTGCTTTTCTGTTCTCTTAATTCTATAATTCTAACAAACTAGTCTGCCAGTAGGACTGGAAAATTTTCCATTCACAGAAGTCACACAGTCTGTATCTGTAAGGTCCTAGAGATTTGCCTAAATTTGTGGGTGCCCAGTCCTCTACAGAGGTGTGGAAATCAACTGTGTTTAGCAAAATATTCCCTTGTTTGTCAGTGTCTTTTGATGAGAATAATTAGTGAAAATTCTGTTGACTATTTTCACCACCCAGTTGAAAAACAGATACAAATCTGTGCAAAACTGAGCAGACTTCTCCTCAAAATACTCTCTTTTCAAGAATAAAAAAAATTTAAAAGCAAGAAAAATGTTGATTGATGGTGTTCATCAACCTGTACAGCTTAGGGGTGAGCAAAACCACCTCACTTACAGACTAGCACTGTAAAAAAGAGGAGGATGGCAAGACAAGGACCATGTTCCACACCTGCTGTACAAAATCCAGGGAAGGTGGACCTGGTTCCTCTGAAGCTGCTCAGACAAATGCCACAGAAACACCTGGGGGAGTGGGACTGTGTTGATTTCTCAGTGGATCAGCACCCCAGGGTTGGACAGCCTGGCTGGGATTTCCCACAGCCCCTTCACCCTTATCACCCTCAGGCCCACCACTCTGAGTCAGATGAGATGCACATGTGCTGCTGGCACGAAGGACATGGCTGCAACTCCAGAATGGCCCAAGCTGGCAGATAATGCCAGTCTCTCTCCCTGGGGGCTGGGAACATAGATATTTGGGAGGAAGAGGAAGAAGAGGAGGAAGTTGGTGTCAGTGACATATCTCACACATGTGGCAGCAACCATAGCAGCTGAGAAGGCTCCCGAGCCAAGAAACTGGATTGCAGATAACTGAGAGAGGTTTCTCCTGTGTCCTGTGGGTCCATAAACCTGTATGTGGGTGAGTTATCTGCCTGGGAGCATGCCTTGTCCCTTGACCAAACCTGTGCCAACAGCCCATCATTTCTATCAGTACCCACCTTTGTGTTAAGGAGCAACTTGTGGCTTGAAAAGTGCCTCTATCATCCTATATATATACACACATATATATATATATATATATATATAACAGACACAGCACAAGCTGCATCGTGTCTAACAGGAAGACAATCATAGCTTCTCTGGATTTATTGTTGACTGTGAACACACTAGCATGAAAATACTTTTTTAAAAGTCTGAACGCAGTACATGTTTTCTCCGTCTGTGTTCTTAAATTGATAAAATACATCTGCTCCGAAGAGCTATTACAGCTTATCACAGAAACTTGGATCTAATTTATTGCCAGCAAAAAGCTTTCTTCAAGCCTCTTTCTTTTTCAGATGCCCTACCATAAAACATGATAATTCACATTAAGAATGCATTTAAACACTGCTGAAAAGACAACTTGTCCTGAATAAAAGGTAGCATTCAGGGTGATGGTTAGGATAAAACATAGCCAAGATTGGAAATACAAGCTTTAGTGATTTGGAATGCATCAAGTCTTGCCTAATGACCCTCATACAGCCAAAGTGGCCTACAGCCTGCTGAAAATCATCTCTCCTTAAATCAGCTTCCTTTTGAGTCCTCAAAATCGCCCACCAGATGTTTGAGAAATCCACATCCATGGCTTTCACCCATGACACTCTCTTTACCCTGTTTTGTGGCTTTGGGAGTGCACCCATCAGGTAAAAGTTGTTGTGCCTCAGACGTTTTAAAACCAAATAAACCAAATCAGAGGGGTGTGCAATACCAAACCTAATTGCTGACTGTGGCCATAAGCTGAGGACAGGCACACTGATGGACAACCTGAGCCCTCTTCTGCAGGGTCGAGCAGATACCACAGTACCTTCAGGGACAGTTAGAGGGAAGAGCTTACAGAAGGAGCCTGAAGGGTCAGTAGGGTCTGCATGAAGCAGTCCTGCTTTAGAGATGTCCCTATGCAGAAGAGGATGCTGCCACAGCTCATGGATGTTCCACAATTATCACCCAAATTCCTCCTCATTCTCCCCAGATTTTCATACTTTCGTCATGCATTCCACACCCAGCCCTTGGCTCTTGTGCTCTCCTTCCCCCTCTGGGTAACAGGGTGAGCACCGAGCAGGTGCTGGGGAAAGGTGATGGAAACGCCCCCGGCATTCCCAAGCAGTTTCCATAAGCAAACTGTGTCCCAGAAGCTGTGCTCCTTTTGCTCCTGCGCCAAGGATGCTCTCCACACCCAGCAGGTTTCTGCAGTGGCTCTGCTGGATTTGGACAGGGGGAGCTGCAGTTGCCTGCTATAGCTGGTGCTTGTTCACCTGTTCAGGCCTTCTCCTCCCGTCCTATCTCACTGCTCGTGCCATGAGTGTTAGGGCCGGCCCGTGGCACAATGGGGTAGGAACTCCCTTCCCAAAGAGAAAGGCTGAGAGTAAAGAGTGTAATGGCCAGACTTTATCTTGTGGTGCCAGGGCAGATCCAGCATTCTTGATGATCTCAGGGATTTCCAGGCAGCTGGCAGCTTTTTTTGCATCCTTATCTTAGACACTGTTCCCTGCTTGTGTATGGCAATAAACTGCTTTTCTCAGGTAAACAAGTGGTGCTGAGGGGTGCCCCTGTTCCTGTCCAAAGCTCCCCAATCAAAGGCCCAGTGGGTGGTGGGGCAGGGTGACCCACTGTGCACTGGGACTCACTGGTGGCTGAGGAGATGCTGGGCAGAGTCACACCTCCACTCCAAGATCCACTCTCCGAGCGTTCAGCAGCCTCCCTCCCTAGCACTCATCAGCCCAGCAAAGCAACCACCCTGCTCTGGCCACTCTAAGAATCTGTAGGGCAGGAATAATGGGCTTGGCTACACTTTTAAGTTTGTTTCCCCCGCTGTGTTAGCCCCTTTAAGTGCCCCCTAACAGCTGCTGTTTCCAGCGTTGCTTTCTTAACTTGCTGGAAACACGAGGTCACTCCAATGCCCCTGCTCAGTGCCACAGGCAGATGCATTTCTGTGCAAGACTATTCTGCTGACATTGGTGCTTTCCTGAGCACCACCAGCAAAGCACAGCTGCACACAAGCCAGGAGGTGCAGAAGGCAAATGAATGTTTCTGGTTAAAAGTGCAACATCATAGATTAGTAGAAAGAAGGAAAAAAAACCCCAAACCATCACATAGGTAACCCTCAAAAGGATCAAGTTCACTGGCAGATTTAGACGTTTCAAAGCTAACAATGCTCTTGCATTATTGCTTGAACAATTTGGCCAGATCTTCCTCTCTCTGAGCAGAACTCAGACTTTCCAGGAGACATCTCTGCAGCTATGGGTAAATTCTATATTTTGGCAGTACTTAAGCATTACTGGGGATCTCTTTTCATGCACTCAGCTATCCATGTAAAAACATCATCAAAGTCTCCAGTGCCAAGCACGTAGCAAAAGTTGTGGACATCTATGTTAGATGCTTTGGAAATGCCACCATGGAGCACACTCCCCCAGATACTGACTCCAGCTATTTGCTTGCCATTAAAAAAGGGCCTGCTCAGGCCAACACCCACAAATCAAGAGTGTTGTGCAGTAATACAGCATTGTTCACTTTCTTTTCTCAAAGAAAAAAAAAAGAAATCAGATTTCATCGCTTCTTTGTATGTTACAGTTGTTTAAATGAAAGACTTTGCTTCAAATTTTCCTACAGTCATTTTCTGTCTTATTTTTGTTAAGCTTCCAAATAACAGGCATTCACTTGGGAAACACAAGAAAAAGAAAATGTTGAAAAGCTATCGATCTGCCAGGTGGAAAACTCTACATTTCATTCTCATTTCCAGGGCTTGGTATTTTTTTTTTTCAGCTTAGGAAACAACATATTATCCACTCAGTAAAATTCTGGAATCACAAAATTGTTTTATAACAAGAACAATCACAAAGACAATTTGTTCTTTGAATTTATTTTGAAGCCTGCACATCAATTGTATGCCACGCTTATATGTATAAGTCAGTTGTGAATACAGTTTTGGGTCTTGTTCACAAAGCTGACTACAGCCGGAAAAGAAAAAAAAAAACCTGCTAGCAGTGCTGACATTTGTCCCTATGGAAAAAGCATCTCTAAAATTACTTCTGATGTGCCATGGAAGATGCCAAATTACAGTACCTCCCTTTCCATTAGTCTTCCACAACATTGTTCCCAGTTGCCACATCTCGCACTTCCCCAGCAAGAAAGCAAGGTCCACCAGACTCCCTGCTATCCTTAAGTGATAGATTGAAAACATTTCCTCATTTTTTTTTGTATTTTAGGAAGAGGAGAAATGGACCATGCATTTAGAGAAGAGTTTGAGATGCTGCAGTTCTAGATTTCCACTAAAATACTCATTGACAGAACCATGAGAACCAAGAAGGCTCTGCTTAGTGGGGCTTCAACACCCCATGCTTCATATATTTTTTCCAACTAGTTCTCAGCTAATCATGTCACTTCTCTCCAAAATAAAGTACCTGTCCTGCACTGTCTTTGGCAAAGCCTACGTCCCCCGGGCCTTCAGCAAACAAAGAAGCAGCAGCAGGTACTCATTAATTGCCTACCTCAGACATTGCTGTTGTCAGATCTAAGAGGGGTGACACCACAGGTCTCTCCAACTTAATGAACACTGCCTGCACTGAAAGGGCCAGAGAAACCCTAGACAGACATCACCTGATGTTGAAAAAGGTCTTTAAAAAAACCCAACCAAAAGTCAGAATCCTGTTCTTCCTATGTTTGCTCCAGAGCGGGTGAAGTTGTGGAGAAAGAACAGTTTTTAAAGGCACAAAGTGGATTCTGGCATGTTTCCCCTTTTGTATTCCAAGCTTTGGGTTGGAAAAGACTTCACTGAGGGTGGGGTTTTTTGTTGGTTTAGTTGTGCTGCTAGACATATATTTCTTTTTCCCTGATATTCCTGTTATGGGAAGTCGCAGCCAGAGTCAGGGAGACATTTATCAATAAAGAAAGCATACACACAATTACAAAAGCATGGTCTAAACCAAAGGGAGTTCACTTTTCCTTACCCTGAGGCACTGAAAAGGCTCTGCCATTCTTAGTATTCCATCTCTCCTTCCAATGTTAAGTTATTGGGAAATGACACCCATCCTTTCCACATGAAGACATGGGAAACTTGCAAGCTTTAAGTAGAAACTCTGGAGGTGGATCACATCAGCCTGGCTGGGGTGAGAAGAGACCTGTGGGAGTCATCTGGTCAAACTCCCCTGTTCAAGATAATATGTTGTTTCCTAAGGTCACCCAGAGATGATTGCTCAGAACCATGTCCAGAAGCCTTTGAGTATCTCTGAAGATGGGTATCTGTGCACTCAGAAGCATTTCTTTATCTCATATAAATGCACAAAGTGCCTCAACTTACCCAAACTGTCCTTCCACAAGAAATAAATTCCATAGATCATGGATAGGCTCCCACGTAAGGGAAATAAAGCAAGCCTGAATATACTGCATGGTCAGGGTGGGCATTAATTTCTCCCATGACACAAATCAATCCTTTTACTTCTTATGAGAGAAACAAACCCACTATCTCAATTTTCTGCATTTTACCTTTTTTGACTCACCAAACACCCACACTTTGCCAGTGGCACTGGGCCATCAAAGGGAAATACTGAGATGGAGGGAGCCCTTTACCAAGATGTCCAATAACCACACAGATGAATTTCCAATCATCTTGTCCCATCACAAGGGGCAGTAAGGGTGACAGTCCTGGAAATTTTACATGAGTAAGATGAGTGGTTTTGTGGACAAAGGAGCGACTAAGCAAGTTTCAGTTCAGCCACCTTCCTGCTCTTCCCCTGGGGAAACACAAGCCCATGTAAGAATGAAGAAGTGGTTAAATATGGGGTTACCTGACCAGATCTCTCACCAATCTTCCACACTTGGGGATTCCTTCAGCCACCAGTTCATACATTTTTGAATTTTGATAACATATACTAGGGCAGTTCTCCATATTCTTGTTAACCTTGGGACTATTTGTTTGGGAGGGGTGGGGGGATTTTGGTGTGGGTTCTGTTGTTCTTGGGGTTTTTTTGTTTGTGTTTGTCTTTGCCTGATTTTTGTTTTGGTTGGTGTTTTGTTTGTTTGTTTTTGGTGGGTTTTTTGTTTTACTTTTTTGAATTGAAGCTTGCTAACTTGTGGACTTTACTGACTTCTTCTTACTACCACCTCTACTGAGGTGGTAGCAAGCTTTCCAAACAATTGTCCCTTATTTAGGAAACTTTTTTCTCCATATGGTCAGCAAAGTACTCTTTGGAAGGCGACAGATTCCCCAGAACTTTCCAGTTTTCCTGTTAGAGGAAATAATATCCCTGCTCCAGCATGAGTGGAAATAATTAGGAGCCATCTCTCTGGGCTTCAGCAGGCTGAGAACAAAGCCTCCAATTTACTCTCTGAGACTTTTTGTAAAAAAAAAAGGCACCAGGAGTTGCCCTGAGGTGTGAGTCTTACTCAAGCAGGTGTCTGGGGCAGCCAGGGACTGAAATCATGAGCTTTTCTTGAAAGACTGAGGCCTCCTTCTCTTATCACTAGCAGGGAGATCTATAGTACTGTTTCTCTGTAGTGACTGCACTTTTACAACATTCTTGTCTTGTGTTACAGGTTTGCTTATCCCAATTGCTATCTTACTTAATTCTTCATTAGAAGGATGGTATGACTCTCACAGCCCAAATAAATGGGCTAATAATTAGTGTTCAATTAGTGTTCTTGCCTAGACTGAGAATTGAAAACACCCTATTAATGAAAAAAAACCCCAAAAATCAGCATGATCCATTTGGCTTGTGTCAGCTTATATTTTTCATTTGCCTTGTATCTCAGCTTTGGTAATCAAGTTGATTTAATTTTTATTTACACTTAAGTATTACTGGTGGATTCAATTGCAAAGGCTGAAAGAGGGAGGGGACTGAATCCTGTATGAAAACCAGCTGTTGACATTGGAATTTAAAAAAAAAAAAAAGGGGGGGAGGAGAGAGAGAGAGAAACATCTTCTGCATTTCTTTGCCTATCATTACCTAATTCATGGCAAATCACAGACACATTCCTAAGGATGCAGATGATGACAGCGTCAGAAGACTCATTTTTCCGGAGGTTACAAGGAATCAATCCAAGGACCCAGGGTTCCCCTACAGACATACTTNGGTGTTGAAAAATGAATATAAAAAAAAAAAAAAGGGGGGGAGGAGAGAGAGAGAGAAACATCTTCTGCATTTCTTTGCCTATCATTACCTAATTCATGGCAAATCACAGACACATTCCTAAGGATGCAGATGATGACAGTGTCAGAAGACTCATTTTTCCGGAGGTTACAAGGAATCAATCCAAGGACCCAGGGTTCCCCTACAGACATACTTCTAGAGTTTTTTGTATTTGTCCATAACAAGGTGAAATTCAAGTTGACAAAACTGCTTCAGAACCAATGCTTTGGAAAAGATATTGCACGTGTTTTCATTCCTACCATACACTTTTGATTGTTATGTCAGGGGTTTTTTTCATACTTTGTCCACAAACACAAAATGTGCCAAAACATGAAATTCTCAATTAACTGTGTAGTCTATCCTGTAAGCAGAGTCCAAATCACAGCATTACTCTTGTCCTTAACCCTATAAAATGCATTAGAAAATCTGAATCAAGCGGTTTCAGAAAGCTCATACCCTAGAGATGGGCTTCAGCTGTGACACATTGATACCACGTACAAAATATCCCTCCTGCACTATGCCACCCATCTGAGGTGGTAAGAGACAACAGCCACACTCACATGCCCAGTAGAGCCAGGAGGGAATCACTGTCAGGCACAGGCACAGAATCTGCCTGCCTCTACTGGCAACAAATATCATCTACATGCAAACCTCAGGGGTGCTAAGATGCTTCACTCCAAGGAAAAGCCAGGATATCCCAGGGAAGCAGTCAGCCAGACACTGATAAATCATCCCATTGACACGAGGCAGTGAGAGCACCTCAGCCACACATTAAAGAAAACGCCTTTTGACCCAGCTCACACAGCCCTGGGGCAGCACTGTTCTGTTTGCATCTTTTTCCTGAAGTCAGCAAAGAAGCTGTGGACACCCCATCCACAGTTGCATCCAACATTTACCCCCAAGTATTGAAGTCCAGGTTGTATGGGGTTTGGAGTAACCTGTCCCTTGGAAGGTGTCCCTGACCATGACTGGGGAGCGAGACTAGGTCATCTTTAAGATCTCTGTCCAACATAAACCATTCTGTGATTCTATGTCTTACACAGTGTTTTCATATTCTTTCTTGCTCTGTCATTCACTGCTTGATTTGGTTTCACACGCTGATGAACTCCTGCATTTTACTGTCTCTCACCTACCAACTCACTTTAATTTCTTTAATCAGGCCATTGCTTCTCTCTGATTCAGCAAGTCAGTTTCTAATTCCTAGTTCCACTTGACTAACCATCAGCTTCATATACCAAAGGCTGTTTGTTTTACTCCTGCAATTTCAATTTTCACTAGCTCTGCCTACCTCCCTGGGCTGCAGTTGGCAGCAGCATGAGGAGGAGATGCAGGACACAAGCAGACCAGCCTGTGGCTACACAGCTCTGGGGAAGCAGCTCTGCAGTGTAGCAGCAGACAGCAGCTCTCAATAGCTTCACTTTGAAGGGAGACAGCTTCCCCATAAATGTTACCCAGCAAAAAACTCAGTCATGCATCAATTGCTATTGATGAAAAATTAAGACCTGAAGATCTTGGAATCAAACTCAGAAATGAATAAACTATTCATAGGAAATTACCTCTCTCTTCCTCTGTGTGCATTTTCTTCACCAGCATTTCCTAACTTTTAGACATGTGTCGTCTGACATAATTCATCAAATAACTTAATCTACATGACAAAAATTATGCACATAATTTGTGAGCAGACTCCACAAACATTTAATATTCAAAATTCAAGCTGTGGTGATTAGTCTTGATTGAACACACAAATCAGCCAGTGTCTTACTGTATTTGAATGATTAACTCCATAGTGTTTGGAATAAAACGCCACACTTATCATGAATTCAGAATCTGCTTTTTTTGGGACTACTCGGATATTTGCTTGTGATTTTGCCACACCTCCCTTTTTCTTTTGGTTTTAATTCTGTAACTCTCTCACCATTAAATCTATTTGCAGACAGTAAACAGAAAAGGAATTCCAGAAATGTATTCCAGAATGTATTCTGGTAGAAATTTGGAATTGACTTTTTGTAAAAGCTTTCTGCAACACTTGCTCTGACCTCTGATTTTTCAGGCAAATAATGAATTCATACTGATGAATAATGTGCAAATTGATGATACCAAGTCAAAAGTGCTTTGAATTATTTTTCTTCTCCCTGGTCCATCTTTCTTTCCTAGGATCAGATCAGTGGATGTGAAAGACCATAATCTGGATGTCTTCCATTTAACTATTTTCAGAGGAACATCTTGAAAGTTTCCTTTCTCCTTCTTAAGATGAAAAGTTCTTTTGAACTCCACTGGCACTTCAGTGCCAGCAATGAGATCAAAATGAAGGGTTTCTTATTTCTCCCCCTCAGTGAACACCTGGAAGAACACCAGAGGCTATCTGATATTCTGAATATCCACCACTTTTCTCCCAGTAGCAGATGTTCTCTTCACCCTTGGACACTGGTGTCCTGTACTACACTTAGAAGCCCAGAGTCAAGCAAGAATGTGCTAGAACAAACAAACAAACAAAAAATCAATTACTAGAATGCAAACATCACTATAAATACCCTATTATCAGCCTCATTTGTAATCGGTTTTATTATATCATTACAGCAAAATGCACATTTAACCCCCATGTGGGAGACGACTGAAGCAGTCTTCTCATACAACAAAGCAAAATCACCATTGGAAGAGCACAATTTCCCTTGGAAAACAGCCTTACAACAAAACCAGAAAAGCACAAAATCCTGCCAAGATGTCAAGTTTTGCTGACATTTTGTTTTGGAAATAACATCAAAAAGTAAATGTTGTTAATACCATAAAGGAATCTGATAGCAGTACTTACAGTTTCAGTGTGCTAAAATAAAGTTGTTTAACTTAATTCCAAAGCCACCTTTGCTTCAGATTTCAGTCAATCGTGGTATTTGACTTAATACCTAAATCCTCAAGAAAAAGAGTGGGATGGAAATGCTCCAGTTACACTGAAGCCTGCTGAGAGGAAGATTTAAGTTTTATTACTGTAAATATTTTGGGCAAGAATGGTGTGATTTGGGAATGTTAGTTTGAATTAACATAAAATCACACCTGGAAAAAACATTCAGAAGGGATAGTTAAAGAGAACCTCAATCCTGCACTGAGCTCCTGGTGTGGCAGCCAGGGGAAAGTTGTCCAGATGCTGCATATGTTCAGTCTCTTTCCTTTGCTTGCAGGGAAGATCTAAGGACCTTTTGGGGTTTGCAGTCTCTATACGGGGGGGAAGGAGATGCTCAACATCCTACTGCTCGGGACAGAGCAACCACAGGGCAGGGACTTCCACAATAGAGGTCTCAAGAGGGCAGAAAGGGTAGCAATAAATTGGGCGGGTGCATGGAAAAGGGAAGAGCAAACAGGGCAGCTGCTCCTGGGTATGGGGCAAAGGTGTTTTCCTGAGGTTTCTGCAGGAGGAAGTTCCCCAGTAGCTATTTATTACCATTTCTGACTTAAAAAGACAGGACTTGGGGAAATACAGCACAGGGGTAGATGGTACAGAGAAATACCCATCACTCCATGTCCCATTTCTTCTTTAGATGAGGAAACTAACTGAAGCCTGCTTCTGCTCCTCTAAGCAGCTGCATCACACACACACACACGCTTTGTGTACATTTCTTTTTATGCATCTTTTCACATGCCCGGGAGGAGGACAGGGCACAGGGAATTATTACATTTACAGAAGTAGAAAGCCTAGATTTGTTTCCTGGGAAGAGCAAGGTGAGGTCAGACAAGGTGCAATTGGCAGAGCTATGCCTGTTTATGCTACAGGGTATTTCTGGCAGAAGGGGAATCCCAGTTTCAAAGTGAGTCTTATTCTACAAGCAGGAGCTATCTCATGACCAGAAGTCCATCTCACAGGTGCTTGTCGGGAAGTGAGAGTCACAGCACTCCTCAAAAAAGAGATGCCTCCAAAGCCCAGAGAGCTGTAAGGAGAAGAAGGAGTCCTGCTCCATCTTGAGGGCTCCTACTAAACACTGCAAGATCGGGCATGGATGAGAGAGACCCTGTGCTGCCACCATCCCGCTGAATGAAAGGATGATACCCAGCAGCATTGCTTCAACATCCTTTTGGGATGCTAAATGCCACATCAGCAACTTTTCCCCTCCTTCAGGAAGACGGGGCTATGCTGTGGCCAAGGATGAGGGTTGCCCTTTCCCACGCCAAAGCCAGACCCCTTCTCCCAGAACAGAATTATTTCATGCACCGAGTGACCAGATGGCAAAGCTCAAATGTCATATTAGCCTGAAAAAAACCCTACAGCCCAGGACAAGACTGGCAGAGCCGAGGGAGCACAGCACATGAGCACACATGCCCACTCACCAAAACACAGCTGGCTGGGGTTATTTTTAGACCCGATTTGACAGGGTCCCTTTAAATTTCGCTGGCTTTTGTCAGTTTGTATCACAGAGCGAATGTTGTTTAAACAGAACACATTATTTTTGGCCCGTGAATCACAGGGCCCGCTCAGCAGCCTTTTCATGCAAACCACTGAGAGGCCTCTGTTTTTCTCTGCACCGGATTATTGAAAAAAAAAAACAAACCAAAAAGACCCCTAATCACCAGGTACGGTGATTGGCTTCAAAGATTTGCAAATTAGGAGTAAGCTATCAAATAGCTTCCATGGGGCTGTAAACCACACAAATCCCATTGCCATTAATGAGGGCTTATGCCACTAAATAATATATTTCTGTACACGCACACACACGTACATATACACACACACACGGAGCGTAGAGCACGCCTGGTTGGTTTACTCCTGCAGGAGGCACCTGGGATTTCCCGATGGAACATCCTGGGTAAACCTAACTGGCAGGCAAGCGGGGAGATCTCCCGGGGACCCCGACTCCTCCCTCTGGGAGCCGGCGCCCTGGGAACAGCGCTGGTAATTGCTCAGCTGCGGCTTGAAGGGAGATGCTGGCAGAGGAGCTGTGGGAGCATTACGAGGGAGGGTAAAGCCCCAGGGGACTTTTAAGTATGGCAGGGAAAAAAAAAAAAAAAGAAAAAAAAACCCAAACCCGAAGGAAAAAAAGCAAAGGCGGTTTGTTTTCCAGCTGTACTCCCAAAGACCTTTGTAAATACGTGTGCCTCGTGCCAGTGGTGACAGGGATCTTCCTGGCTCCTCTGTGGCGGGAGGAGGAACATCCCCATCCCTGAGCTCAGCGCCTACGTAGGCTCGTGGTTCCCCAGCCCCGCCGGGCTGCGGGCAGCCCTCTTGCCGCCCTGCAGCACCACCAGCACCCTGAGTCACAGGCTGCCGGGGCCGGGCCCCTCGGCCGGCACACCGCAGCCTGCGCAATGCTCGGCGAAAGCAAAACAAAAACAAGCCACACGCTCCCTCGGCCCGCCCCGCTCCCACCCGAGGATAGGTTTGCCATGATTTGCAGCTATTGCACAAAACTCTCAACTTTCGGCCGCGTCAGCCCCTTCCCAGCGCCGAGGGGACGGGAGGGGAAAAGGGAAGGGGAAAGCAAAGCGCCGAGGAGGGCACAGCTCTGCGAAACCCAGTCCTCCCGCTGGGCCATCCCAGTGGTTCCTGACTTTCCTCAGCTTCCAAGCCACTCTTTTAGAATGGCGGGATTACCCAAATCATGGCATCTGCGTGAAAACGAAAGGAATGCAAGTATTCAGGGTTTGTTTTTTTTTAGCTCAGATCTGCAGATTCTCTTCCGTTCTAAATAAGAAAAAAAGGGAAGGAAAAGGAAAAAAACCAACCCACATAGCCTCCATGTCCCAGGTTGAAATAAAATAATGCAGCGTTTGCTCTTTTGCACTGGGGATTTCCAGGATCTTCCTTCCCCCCCGAGGGCCGGCCCCTGAACGCCGCTGGCCCGCCCGGCACAGCTGGAGCCTGTGTCGGGGCCCCGGGCAAAGGGCAGGGCACCAGTGGGCGGTCTCCAAAATAAACTCAGCTGCGGCCACATTTCCTCCTCGCCGCCCTCTCCGTGACAAGTCAGGAGCCTTGCCCAACCCTGTCTAGCCCCATTTTTCTAAACCGAGGCAAGCGCTGCTGCAGTTTGTCCAAAAGGGGTAAAGAGAAGGCGGTGGGGAGGGATGGAGCAAGCCCGAAAAAAGCAACGAGGCTGTGAGGGACAAGAGGCAGGATTAAAACAACAACAATCATTTCCAGGCTAAGAATGGCAGCTCCTGAGAAAAGATGGTTTAGAAAGTCTCCAGGCAGATGGAGAGCCTCAAAACTTCCTATTTCTTTATTAAAAGAAAAAAACAAAAGCACAAAAAAACTAAAAGGCAAGAAAACAGAAGGAGAAGGCCCACCTCACGTTCTCTGACCACTTTCCCAGTGTGGCAGCAGCAGTCATTGCCTTCACTGGCTGCCCAGCCCTGTGGAGCAGGCACTTAACATCACACCCCAGTAACATGTCCTAGCACAACTCCTCGTCCATCTCAACTTACACCATCATTCGAGCGTCCCAAATTCAACCTTTCCAGATGGGACCAAGAGGTACCTGTGGTGGGAAGCTCAGGACACAGGGGCCTGAGGCTGCAGGTGAGGTACTGGCCCTACCACACACAGGTCACATCACCTTTCCTCACTGTACCCACAACAAACAGCAAAACAAGCACATTCAGGTCTCAGGGGAAAGTCTGGGACAGGTACTGGACAAAGGCTCAAAGCAGCAGTAAAAAGAGGCATGCAAACACAAGGCTGGGTACTCTGTTCTTTTCCCCTTGCAAACATTTCCATTTTGTTCACCCTCTGATGACACTGTCTCCTTTGTACAGTACTCTTGGAATCTTGGCCCTCTTCAGCATCTTTGAAAGGCATATCATCATCTGGGATTTGTGGATAACTTATCCACTTAAAAAAATACATATTACATACAATTACCGCTGTAGCTTAACAGGAATTGTATTCTCTCCAAAATAAACACTCTGGGCCAGTGAGCTTCAAGTGACTTTCAAACAAGGTTTACCAAAACAGAAATAAAAGCAAAAAATGACATCTACTTTCTGTATCCCTACCTCCCAAATAAAACAGTTTTGTCCTCAGTGGAAGGTTCCACCAGAAACAGAGGAAAGACAGGATTACATGGAGTCTCCTACATTTGGGAGAGGAGAGGGGGGCTATTGAGAGAGAGGAAAAGACTGATTACTATCTGCTGTTTCTTCTCAACATTTAAAAAACAAGGGAAATTAGTTAGTTTTGACACTGGGGACACACAGACCTCAGCAGGTTCCAGGGAGCAGCATCAAGAGAGCTTTTCCTGAGGTCCTTGGAACAAAAAAAAAGCAAGTGAGGGCAAAGGGATTAACGCTTTAGTGCAGAGCAAGCATCCACACAGGCAGCTGCTAGGACCACCTAATTTTGGGGGCAGGTCAGGTCCTGGGTTTGGGGACAAGACTGATATGTGAATGCTTTGTCATTTTCATTAATGTCTAATTCCAGTTACAGCTCCAGATCCTTAGCAGCACACTGGAAATATACTGGATTCACTCAAGCTTTCAATTCACCCTGCTTTGGGTAGGGGCTTAGCCAAAGAAACAGGTGAAATGTGAGTTCTGACTGAAGAGTGGTTATCAATCACCAGGGTCTCATACAGAAGTCCAATGCAAACAGACTCTTCCTTCCATCATGGCATCTGATAGAAATGGAGCAATCCATGTAAGGCCATTCAGCATGTCATCCACATATATGGACATTGTATATTAAAATAAATAGAAGGACTCCAGAAGACAAAATCCCCTTCCCTGCTTCACCAAGCCTCAGCAGTACATCTTCCTTTAAGGAATCAATATTCAAAGGTAACAAAGCCATTCTGAACTGCTGCTCCTGACTTAACTACCTACTTGCACAGGTGATCTTCTA
This sequence comes from Polioptila caerulea, assembly GCA_013397295.1. Classification (NCBI taxonomy): domain Eukaryota; kingdom Metazoa; phylum Chordata; class Aves; order Passeriformes; family Certhiidae; genus Polioptila; species Polioptila caerulea. The sequence continues at coordinate 60,826 of VYXF01006531.1, read as the reverse complement.
CAATTGAATAGCAAAATACTTTGGAAAATGTTATGATCCAGCTTCCTGGACATTGTTTGCTGTTTCCTCTTTCCATCCCTTTAGCCTGCCTTCTCTCTTGCCCTCCTACTTTCTTCCTGTAGTTCTCATTATATGTTTGAATCCTTGACTTCACCTTTTCTTGCCAGCCAAATTTCTTTTAGTGGCCTAAATTCAAATCTCAGCATTGAGGCTCATTGAAAGAGAATGTCCACTCGAACAAAGCAATTACACAGAGCAAATTATTTTTTCAGCTTATTTTTTCACTGCGGAAAGACACTTTAAGTAAATTTTCAGGAGTCCATGCATGTGCCACAGAGTTACATGGCTAACTTCAGATTTGCAACAGCAATCATCAAAGTCCTAAAGCAATCCTAAAGATACCCAGACCACTGCACTACTGAGTCAGTTTAGAATCCACTTAAATCTATATTCTCCTACCTGTTTCTATAGATATTTCTGGTATTATTTCATATTTTCTTCTATATATTTAGAAAAATACACCAAAGAGTAAACAAGATATCCATTTGCTCTTGACTGTATGTATTCAACATCCCAACACTGAAATGCAGGGCTTCTGTTGTAGACTGAAAGAAAGGCTTCTGTTCTTGGATCTTGTCTGCTTCTCCCCACTGTGTAAGGCTTGCTAGCAAAATCTGTTATCTTCTCTCGCCTGTAGCTGGAATCACTACTGGAGTGACTTCTGCGAGTCCTACATAGCCAAGAATTTTGTGGAGTCACTTGGAAGTCACTAAAATTAGTTTTGTGGAAGAGTCAGCGTTGGGGCAGCTTAGCTTTTTTTTTTTAATTATCTGATTACTCCCCATAGATGACATTTCCACTAATCTGTAGCAAAGTCCTCACATGCCCTGACTTTTTTGTTGTTGGGAAACAACCTTCCATTCCATGAAGGTGCAAGCCATCTTTGGTGCAGCTCAGCTCTGCTCAATATTTTACACTTCAGTTTCACTCTGCTCGAGATCTCCTCTGGAACTGGCTTCCAGCAGAGCAATGCAAAGCTGCACTAGCAAATCCCTCTGCCAGCTGCAAAAGTTGTCCTGGAAGGGAGCCCTTCCAGTGCTTAGCAGGACCTCTCCTAATTGACTTTCACTGTGCTCAGGGAAATCATCAGCAGCATGACCCAGCCTTCACTACCTCCCTGGATGATGCCCTGTTTTGCCTGTGTGCACACAGCCCATCAGGATACATCTCAGGGCTCCACTGGAAGGACACTCAGGCATGTGGCAGGAGGGAAGTTCAACAGAAGGCCTCATCTGGATAGCCAGGGAAGCAGGGCTGCAGAGTGCACCAGTTGCTACCTCCCACACAGTACAGATGCAGCCCAGGTGGCTCAGAGTTTTTATTACTGCACTGATGGAGAAGCTTGAAGGAATGTAGATTTGGGCAGTCTGGAAGTCATTATCCCATGGTGCTGTCTTTAGAGTAGCTATTCTGCCTTGGACAAGCTCCCTGAAAATGTACACAGGCTAACTCTTATGCAATAATAAGTGAAATAGGGGTTTTTACAAAAACAGCAATTACCAGGGTGTATAGATTTGTCTTTGACAGGAATATGCATTTGCTGAATTGCAAGAACTGTTGTGGAAAGCAAAGATGCTCTGCCCAAGGTTGTTGCTAAATATCTGCAAAGAACCAGAGGCCCAACTTCATTCAGCACAGACCTTCATTGTGCTGTGCAGTCAGCAATATTCACATGTGATACTTGACCTTCCTGAACTGCATACTTTATAGCTCGATTTTTTTAAAAAAGCAAAAATAAAAGCAAAAAAGACACTTCAAAGCATCCTCAGCATGTGCTGCAGTCATGTGCCACATCCTTGCTACAGCTAGTGGGATTGAACTAGACATTGTCAGCAGACAGTAGTTTGATCCAGTCACTGGGGTCTCAGCAAAGACTTTCTTCTAGGAGAGCATCAGTTTTCTTCAGCTCTCTCACCAAGCTGGCTAGCAGACTACAAAGCTTCTAACCTTTTACATGTTAAGAGTGTATTTCTTCCATTTTCCAGTCACATACACAGCAAAAGTTCTCTCCCCTTTGAGCGTCCTAAAACACACTACATTTTGAGTTTGAAAATATACATCCCAATAGAGAGAAGAGAAGAGAAAGACAAAGAAAAGAGTAAAAGAGCAGAATATGTGAAAGTAGGAAGGCTCAGCCTTTTAATGTGGCAGCCTCTATTCCTCCCATTGTTGTGTGAACTGCAAGTCCCTTCCTTTAACCAACTAGATTTGCTATTTGGTTATTCCTCAGCTGTCATTCTACTCTGTTTTGCTCCTGTTTTCATCATGAAGCAATACTGCCCAGTTTCCCAGCACTGAGCCCACTTAGCTGACACCATCCCTTTTCTTTTCAGCCAGGCTAGACTGAACCAGGTTCTCTCACTCCACCATGACTACAGCATTTAGAGAGAAGGGCAGCAGCATCTGGATTCATGCTTATTGTATGAGTGCACCAGCAGGCATGAACAAAGACATTCATGGGTGTGAGAGCTTCTGCCACCCAGGTCAGTGGCACAACACCGAGCTAAAACCGAGAGCCACAGGCAAGCTCTGGGCTCTCAGCATCAGCACAGCATCACCTACTTTTCCCCCTGTGCTTTCTGCATACGTGCTGGGCTGAACTCCAGGGATTAATTTACCACCCACTGTGCAGTTTTGCAGAGGAGGAAGGGATCAAAGACTAGTTCAACAACATGAAGTTGTCACTAATGACGCAGAGGCCGATATTTCCTCTTGGCAGCCCAGAGTGTGGAGAGGGCTGGTGCTGGCACCTCCTTGGGTGACACCAGCACTGCTCTCCACGCCAGAACAGCACCACTGGAAGGCAGCACTGGCCAGACCCATATACATTCAGCTGCATGAAATGCTCCAGGCATGGTATCCCAGGAAAATGCCAGCTCAGCTTTGCATGAGGCCAGTGCTGATGGTACTCAGGGAAAGCCTCATCCAGATCTGGTGTACTTTTGTTTATTTTTACACTCTTATCCTTCCCCCCCCACCCCTCCAGATATATTACTGCCTTGATCACCAACACTGAAGGGAGTCATCACAAGTCTGACTCCTGCTCTCAGACACCTGCAGCAGCACCACTTATCATCAGTCCATATTAGATGGGGCAAAATCTGGGAAGAAACAAAACTCTCTGAACTCCTGACTGTTCTTTGTCTTTTTACCAGCTTCCATCTAACATATTGGAATCAGCACACCTGCACTGCTTGTCTAGAAACTCAGGTTTCCTTTTCCAAAGCAAGGGAGATGACACCCTCCTTCCTTAAAGGGTCTTGGAACGCACACAGAGAAAGCAGTACAGCACATCGCAGCTGAGTGCAACAATTAAACATCAGCAGAAAGCTCCTAAAGAAAACAAGCAGGCAGCTCTGTCCTGCACTCTGCAGATGAACTCAAGCTCACTGCCAAACACAAGCAGTTCTCTTGCTGTGTGAACAGTAAACAGTAGAATTAGCTGATAGCCAGCATCTTGAATTTGGCAAGGGCCCATTTTTTTCCACCCCCACTTTTAGGAAGCAAGAATGCATGAAAACTCCAAGGCTTTCAGATGGGAAGTGAACAGCAAACACTGCCTCCCTTCACCAGCTGGTCCCAGAAACATAAAGGTGTACAAATTACCTATGTTTTCACTAAGCAGCTAAAGCACATGACTGAGAAGGCTCAGATCCTGCAAACACATTTAGTGTTAATGAAGCGCAGCATGATTTCAGAGGGCAGGGAAAAAGAGGCAGCACAAGAGTTTCATACCAAATGGCCTTATTCCAACCTCAAATTCCTCACAAATACATCTGATTATCTGACCAGTAATCAAATGAAGTGCTGCAAAAACTGGAGACACTTCTCCTCTGCACTGAAAATAGCTGTAGGGAGAGGAAATGTGCCAGTGCATATCATGTAATGGAACTGACAGTGGCAGAAGGAAACTTTAGGTGGATGAAAAAGTGGATTTTATGGGGAATATTTTTGTCTTCTTATTTTCTCCCTCTTCCCCTTACTCAGGTTCATTTCTACACAGGATAACTCCTGAAGGATAGCATTTTGTTATAGGATACAGCCAGTCTTATGAACAGCTATGGAAAATGATCTGAGAGAAGCCACCACTAGATCAACCCAGTCCATGAAGCTGTGACATGCTAAATCTAGTGAGGAGGCCCCGGCTGCAGATGCAAAGATAAGCCACAGCTGCTACAGGAAGCACAGGGCTCCCCATTGCCTCTCACTCCCCTGCAGAGGGCAAGCTCAAGCTGTGCCCCAAGCACAGCCTGCAAAGCAAGAGTCAGGCTCAGAAGCAGAGAGAAAGTGCTTCTACTGCCACCTGCCTCAGTGTAGCACTGCTAGAGTACAGGTATACTGCAGGTAGGTGCTGTGGGCCCAAACTTGGTCATGCCTTGTGAGAACCCAGAGCTTGTCCTTGACTGCCCTGGGAGCTCAGGGACCTGGGCAGGGGGCCCAGAGGGCTCAGAAGCCGTGGCACCAAGCCCAAGACACCTGCGGTTTGGATTTTAGTCCTTGGGAACGTTTACCAGCTTTGAAAGAAAAACTACAAGTCTCACAAATTTAAATATAGTAATAATAAGATTGTCACAGGGTGAAAAAGTAGATTTTGGGTTTTAGTACATGGGGGTGGGTGAAGCCAAGATGGAGGAACCACATGGCTTTTAGGCTTCTTCCTTCTTCTTCATCTCCTCCATGATTCTGCTGTGATGGTGGCACTTGTGATTGGTTTAGAGAGAATACACATTGTCTAACGTAGATGATAGATATTGGAGAATAATTGTAAATAAGGTATACCTAGTTTTTAGTATAAAAAATAAACTACCACCTCTCAGGCGGGGGATCGCCTCAGACTGTCATGCTGTGAAGGCCTCGGCAGGACAGAGAGAACAGTGTTCTGATAAGGTACAATAAACAACAATAATAAAAAAAATCTGAAGACCGAAGATTTCATGTCCTTTTTTCATCTCGGGCAAGGAAAAGGACTTTTAACAGCTTGGGGACATTTCTGCAAAAGCAGAAAACCCCACAATGCCTGGCACAGCTCTTTGGGCAGTACACATCACCACTGCATTTTGAGGAGGTAGGAAAAGCCACCCAGAGAGGAAGACCTGTGAAAATTAGGAACTACAGTGAGTGTGGATACCTGTGACAACTAAGAAAAAGCTGGAGGGAGTGGATTGGCATCTTCAGAAAGGTGCTGGTGTTAGGAAACATCTTGATGTGAGGGTTGGTCCTGGTGATCAAGACAAGAAGAAATCAAGAGAAGGCAGCAGGGCCACTTCAGCTTGGGGAAGCAGGGGAGGGCTTGCCCTGTTCTATCCCATCACCAAAGAGGCAAGAAAATTCAGAGAACTCCCCAAGGTAAAGGGTCTGAATAATAGGGGGCAGTTAGCCAGCTCTTCACTGTTGCAGGAGTACTCATACATTGCTGGTGGAGAACAACAGCCAAGATGCTGAGATATCATTGGTATCACACACAGCTTTCACTGCAGGATTTGCTTTTTTGTTTGAGAAGGGGAAGGTGAAGAAAATCATTGACTTGGTAAACCCAACACTTTCCTGCTGACAGTGCCCAGCTAGAGTCTGATTGCCATGGCAGTGCCTCCCTGGAGAGCTGAGCAGGGGGTTTAGGCTGTGCCTGAGCCAGAATAGCCCTCTGAGTAACCCCTGGTCCAGCGAGGGCCTATTAGCAGCTGACAGCTCAGTACACAAGTAGGGTTCAGAGCCCAAGCTGTGTGAGCTTTTTTTCTTGTGAAAACCACAGCAGTGGCTCTTGTGTAGGAAACCCACTCTCCATTGCTAGAAATAGCAGTCGGAACAACCCACTGGTTCAAACTTTGTTATTCTGTTAACAGGTTGGAAGCATCATTAAAACATTGCAACCTTTGTTTTACCCTGTCTTTGACAGACTGAAAAACTTACTTTGTTCTTCAGTGCCTGGTAGTGTGCAGGAACTGGATATGGATTTGGTGTACAAAGGATATTAGCATCCCCAGGGAGAGGAGATCCTTGTACTTGCCACTCTGACCAACTTGCAAGGTCCCCAGCATCTAGCAGGGTTTAGGAAATTCTTGGCATTTACACGTTTTATAACCCACTGAGTCATCCATCAAGATGATACCAGTGGTGGGAAGGAAAGCAGCACCTCTTCAACACCTCTTGCAGTATTATGTCCTTTCCTCCAACATACTTTAGAGGTTATCAGGACTTAATGGGAATAATCATTAATTTACATTTCAGCAGAAGATTTCCATGTGACCAGAACATTGTTTCACTGCTCTGGATTGCAATTCTCTATACACATGGCAGGGATAAGCAATTCCATGCTCTGCTCTGCATTTGTTGCAATCTAAGTACCAAAGGTTGTGACAACAGATTTAGGTACTATGCTGATACACGCTATAGATAGGACTTTATCTTATTATCTAATACATAATCTAATATTATCTAAGACAGAGTTGCACATAAATTACACCAATTCAGCAAGCACTTAGCAGAGTCAGAGTTGGATCTCTATTGCCTTATATGTGGAATAATTACTTATGATTATAAATAGACAACATCAAGAGTAACATGTGCTAGAACTGCTATCTTCTGAAAAGGAAGTGGAAAAAAATGCTGTTAGTAAGGTCACCTTAGTCATGAAACAGTGACTTCTGTGGTTTTTCTACTCTGCCACCTGCAATTCTTATCCCTTCAGTCCAGCAAGGTGCGCTCTATGTCATAAATCTTTATGAAACTCTTCTGTCATAGAGTTCTGTTGTGTTGCCTTAGAAGTTCCTGAGTTTCAGTGGTAGATGAAGAAACCCCAAACAAATTTGAAAATTTTGATATGCAGTATGTTATCAAACACACATCTATTTACAAGACCAGTTCTTGACACCCCTCTAGAAAGGGCAAAACAAACAAACAAAAAAATTAATATAAATGCATATCTTAGCTTGCCCAACACAATTGTCTAGAAGGACAGAGTCTGAGAACCAGTTCTACTTTGTGTATGCAGGATAAATACCCTGGAATTTTTTCCCTAGTACACTGTGGTGTGCTTCTTTCACAGTATTTCTGAATAGTCAAATATAATTTTACCTCTCTGACAGAAAAGGGAAAAGGTAAAGTTAGGAAGCAACTTCTATATCTCTTTAAAAATTATATAAGTTCTTGAAAGCTATTGAGAATAAGTGAAAAAACATGCCTTTTATTTCTAAACAATATTAACCTTGCCAAGAGAGAACACACTCTTGGGGTTTGGTGGTAAGGTAAACAATTACTAATTTCCCCTATGAGTAGGAGATAATGAGATAGGCAAGCATTTTTCTGATAAAATGTTTCTTAATTTCAACGTATCTACTTTTAGAATCCAAGTTATTAGCTGAAAAGGTTTTGTTTTGATTAATGTAATAATTTTCATTCATTTAAAAGAGTCAGAAATGTCAAATCATTGTTACACAGGAAGTTTTGGGCTTGGATCAAAGTGACATTTCATTTAGCAGTCTGAATAAACATGCAGTTTAAAAGCCAACTCAATGAGGAGAAACTCTGAAATCTAAGCAAATACTCCCAACTACTGAATCCAATTTCTGCTTGTACACAATTCATCCCTTTGGGACTGAGAAACCCCTCTGAATTTTGGCTTTTTGGAACAAGCTTTTAATTCCATTCAGAACAAAGATAATGAGATGAGGTAAGTCACTTCCTGCCTTCTCCTTAAAAATATGTATTAAAAATATTAATCTTACACGACAGAGAGGAGAGGCACATGCAGGAGGATACACAAGCTATCTAAGAACTGTAAAATTTTCCAGCTGGCCAAACACATTAGGTAGATGTTGCAGCATTGCTTGTTTCTCAGATTTGTAGTGTAATCTTTCAGGATATTTTGAATTAATCTTCATTACTTGTTGCTAACACTGCTACATTGTTGGGCAAAGCCTTCGGCTTTTTTTTTTTTTAGGAGTAAAAATATTTTTACACTTGTTGCTCGCACAGCTCTGAAGAAAAGTTATCTCAAACCCCCAGAAGCTATCAAAGCCCAAGACAAAACCAGAGAGAATGAAGCCTTGTGAATTACACCAACCACATGACTTTGCCCCGGGATTTGATGGTGCCTGGAGCAGGCTATGCCGAGCTTGCAATTCTGTCAATTAGGTTTCATTTCTTACATTGGGGCTGTCATAGAATGAATTGTTATCCTAGATGTCCCTGGGGACATAGAGCTCAGGCAGTCTCACACTACATGCTAAAAAGCTTTCTCAGATAGGGCTTGTCAGAAAACACATCTTCCACACAGACTCTGCACTACCTGCAACTGAGCCAGAAGGAGGGAAGCAGAGCCCTCAGACACATTCACATTCTGCACAGAGGATGCTGCACAAGAATAGCCCAGGCCCCCTTTTCAAGGGATGCTGACCCTAATGCAAGCCAGCTGATAACAGCAGTAAACTAAAAACAATTGAACTAGGAAACCTACGCACGAAATAGCAGAACTGCATAAAGGACAGAAGCGTGCGTCAAAAAAATAGAAAAAAAATGTACTTGCCCAACTCCTTGTGGTTATTTCACCTTTTAAAATCACTCTGGCAGAAGCAAGACCCCCTTCTGGACCACTCTCATTCTTAAATGGCACCTAGAAAGGAGAGCTAAGCACAAAGATGGGGGTTTTTAAGCCCCCAAACCTTTCCTAGGCTTTTGCATGGCTTTGAATCTGTTCCTATCAACTGATCCTAACTGCTATCACCTGCCAGTAATTTCCTTCTCACTTGTTTTGCCATGACTGGATACTGCTCTGGTAGAGAGGAAACCTTGCCAGTGCTTAAATATTGAAGAATATTTGAAAGGCACCTGTCTGGTCTCTAAATGAATTGTCAGAAGTGAGGAAGCAGGAATATTTCTTTCTATCAGCTGCTTCATTAGCAGCAGGTTGAGGTGGTAATTAAACATTCTATGGTAATGATGGACTTAACTGGGGTCTGCTTGATGGTCTGGAAATACCATGCCCATCAGTGAAGACACACCATCATCTAAGATATTGCCACTTCACACTGTTTGCTGTCACCTCTGTACCTGAACCATACTAATACCATGAGTGAGTCAAACCCATTTTGATGCAGCCAAGTAAGCTGGCCTAAGTCACTCTCATAGAATTGGGCATGAGCAGAGGACATTTTGTGGGCACAAGGTGATTTACAGCTCCAGTTACTTGTTCTATCCTTCAGCTGAACCATGTTAATGAACTAACTGGGAGCTCCCAGTTTGCTTCAGCACAAAGTCAGCTATCTCTGCACAGATCAGACAAGCCCCTGAAGTGGATTGGGAGCATTGTCAGAGCGTGTGAATGTGGCTCAGCTCCAGGGGAGAGCAGATGCAGGCTGGGGTGTGGCACCAAGCAGATGGAAAATGGTGTTTCCCTAAACAGTCCCACTAGATCTGCAGAAGCACATCTGCTGCACCCCAGTGTGCTCCTTCTTCCTTTTTCCACTCAGTGCAAAAAGATTTGGGCTTAATGTCCTATTCCACTGAACCTTCAGTCGATGTTCATACCCATAGAGAGATGTCATAAGATATGACCTTTCCTGTGTATTTGCTTGCTACATCACCCTGGCTGTGAAATAAGAAAGACTTCATGAAGTGTGGAGTGTTGGACTTCAGATCCTACTTGGTGCTCGTGCTTTCTTTGCAATGTTTCTTGCATCCAAATTTTATCCCTTAGCTAGGCTGAAGGGAATGTATCTTCCTTCTTGTACACGGGAAAACAAAGCAGATGGTCTCAGTCTGAGGGACAGATGTCCACATCAGAAAACTGTCACCGCACTTGACACCTTCCCAGCCATACTGGCCAAAATCCTCCAGAAAAGAAAAAACACACCTTGCCATTTTGCATATATTTACATTCATTTGCATGCATTCAGGCACCTACTGAGCAGAATGCTCAGCCTTCCCATTTTTTAAGTTGCACTCAACCTCAGAAAGACTGGTGTGAAGATTACTTGTTAAAAGAGCTGACTGCCTGGTGACTTCGGTATACAAACTATTAATAAAAAGGATCCTTGCATGCCACAGTCTTACTCTCTTCCTGCCTCTTGTCACAGGGATGAGACAAGGAAGAGCAGCTCATAATGGCACTGCCCCTACCCAGAAATTCTGAAAAGGCAAATGAATACCCTTTTCTGCTAGATTTTCTAGGACATGAGCAAAACACTTGATACTGTCCCACATGACATCATCCTGTCGTTAAACTGGAGAGACACAAATCTGACAGATGCACCACTCAGTGGATAGGGAATTGACTGAATAGTTGCTCTGAAAGAGCTGTGGGCACCAGCTCTTCAAGTGGAAAGCAGTGCAAGTGGCATTCCGAAAGGGTTGGTATCAAGACCAGTGCTACTTAACATCCTGTCAGTGTCATGGACAGTGGGATTGAATGTACCCTCAGCATGGCTGATGATGACACCGGGCTGTGTGGTGCAGGCAGCATGCTGGAGGGAAGGGATGGCATCCAGAGGGACCTGGACAGGCTGGAGAGGGGGCCTGTATGAACCTCTGGGAATTCAACAAGGCCAAGTGCAAGGTCCTACACCTGGGTCCGGGCAGTCCCAAGCACAAATACAGGCTAGGGGAGAATGGAATGAGAGCAGCCCTGAAAGAAGGTCAAGGGGTCGTTAACGAGAAACTCAGCATGGCCTGAAAATGTTCATTTACAGTCCAGAAAGCCAAAGGTATCCTGGGCTGCATAAAAAGTAGTTTGGCCATCAGGTCAAAGGAAGTGATTCTGCCCCCCTATGCCACCCTCATGAGACCCCACCTGTAGCAGTCCCATTCAGCTCTGTTCATACGGACAGGGACCTGTTGGAGCAAGGCCAGAGAAAGGCACAGAGATGCTCAGAGGGTTGGAGCACCTCTCCTATGAAGACAGGCTGAGACATGGGTTTGTTCAGCCTGGAGGAGGCTCCAGGGAGACCTTAGAGCAGCCTTACAGTGTCTACGGGGTGTTCTGCAAGAGTGCTGGAGAGGAACTTCTTACAAGGGCAATTGGTGACAGGACAAGGAGCAATGGCTTTAAACTGGCAGGGTATGGGTTTAACTTGGATATTAGGAAGAAATTCTTCATTGGTGTTGAGGCACTGGAACAGGCTGCCCGGAGAAGTTGTAGATGCCCTCTCTCTTCAAGTCTTCAAGGCCAGGTTGGACAGAGCTTTGAGCAACATGGTCTAGTGGAAGATGTGCCTTCCCATGACAGGGGAGAAAGAAGTAGATCATCTTTAAAGTCTCTTCCTACCCAAATAATTCTATGATTCTGTGATTCTATGAAAAGACCGGTGACATTGTCAGAGTACAAAAAAAACGTATTCTCATTTTGTTTTCCTCTTTTCTTTCCCGGCAGGGAGCTCTCTGTTCCAACCTCAAACAACCACAGAAGGCTCTACATCTTTATTTTTCATAAGTGAGGCAGCAATAATTCACTGGGATTGTAGTGGCTGGAATGCCTGGGGGATCTGGATGCTGGCAATCTGAATTAGGGGAGAAGTCAATGAAACACAGGAGAATACTGAAGTGCCTTAGTGCGAGGTCTGTTTCCCAACATGCATGCACATTGCTGTCTGAGTTCATAGGCAATTATCTGACATGGAACCTTGCATCCAGTAGGAGGGGGGGAAAAAAAGCCAAATAAAAACAAACCCAACCAAAACACAGCAGATTTCTCAATGCTGTCTGTAGGCCAGTTAAAAGGGGAGGAAAAAGAGATCTCTTAAGGCAGTCTGCTTGGCCAAAGCTGAGCCCTGCGCATGGGAAACCTCTGCAGGGGCAGGAAGAGCACCCTGCCTCCCTATCCTGCATGAGGAATGTCCAGCTGTGGGCTGGGGCGTGATACCTGCTCGCTGTCAAGGTCCCTGGGAAACACTCAGGTGGAAATTACTGCTGAGAGCGCAGGAATTATGGAAACTCTAGGAAATGCTCTGTGTGTTTTCCAGCGCTAGTTATGGCTTCTTGGTGAGGCAGGAGGAGAAGGAAAAGCAACCATTCTCATGGGAAATTTTTGTTTGCTTTATTTTGGGGTTATTTTGTGTTGGTTCTTCTCTTCTTCTCAGCCCTGGTGAAGTGATGGTGTTGTGCCAGGGAAGAGGGGCTGTCTGAAGCAGAATGGCAGCAAATAAAGAAGCACAGAGGCAAGGCAAGCTGCTCAGCACTTCCTGTTTGTCACCCAAGGCCTTTGCCCTGCCTCTCCATCCCTGCCAGAGCTTCAGAGTGACTCAGGGTTTGTCCAATGTGCCATGCACAGCTGTGATGAATCCCAGCTGCTGGAGAGGTGGCAGAGCCTTTTCCCACAAAAAAATGTTTACAGCCACAGAGATTTTCAGCCCCAAGGACTTTTGCCTGTGAATCCTGTCAGCTTCCTTGCCACCTCCATAACCTATCAACAAGTCATCTAGGTTTTTCTTTCACAGGCCATTATTACATTTCCCACTCCTTTCTTTGGCACCAGGCAAAAACAGACACAGAGGCTTCCTGAGCTGAGCTGGTGACATGGCTGCACACACAGCTACAAGTGAGGAAAATGCCGCTTCTTTTCACTCTCTACCTAACACATGACAGCCTGTTACACAAAATCAGCAGCAAAACTCTCCCCCACTTTTGCAAAAAAATAACCCAACCCAAAACTTATGTAACTCTGCAACTAATCTTTGTTAATCTTGAGCAAGGCATTTAAATCCAGGGAATAAGCCTATTCTTCTCATCCCCCCCACCCCCTAGCCTATCTGTACAGTGAAAAGGGAGACAAATAGAAGCTAAGTTTGCAGCATTGTGATTTTTCCCTTTGACAAGAGCAAACTGGCATCCTGTCCTGAGACTGCTCTGAAGTAAACCCTCCTGCCTTGCCTTATCCCATGCACTGAGCACATTAAGAGTAAAGCTGCTTTCACAGCAGTTGTCAGTTGCTCTTGGCTGAAGCATGGAAATCTCTACTCTCGCCACGTACCACTGCCTTGCTTTTGTCTGGTATTTTTTCGTTGCCTATTCCATCACACACGTGAAAACAGAGGAGCGGCCATCTGAAGTGTTCCTTTACGGTGGGCAGTGGAAATATTTGACAGTCCTCAATCTGGTAAGCAAATTGTGTTGTACAGTGATACCAATATGTCTATTTGTTTGTCTGCCATCTGCGCCTCAAGACATATGCAGCTGGTGTATTTGCTGCTGTTAAACTGCTTCCTTCAGTGGTTTTTACCCCAAAGGAAACTAAGGAGGGATCTGTGCTTGTGCTGTGAAGTGTATTCATAGGTTTCATGCAGGAAGAATATTGACAGGTGAGGTGCTTGGTTTTCAGAAAGTACTTTGAAGCTAGCAGCCTCCTTGTAAGAGAGACATTGTCAGTGAGGAGGACAGAAAAGTGGGGATATGTCCAGCCAGGACACATACAAGCTTGGTGCCTGTTTTCTAACCTTTGATCCAAAACATTTCAACACTGCTTGGAGTTTTACTTCAATTTTTTAATAGGCTTTTATGTCCTCTAAATTACAGGAAAAGTGAAACAAAGCAGAGCACTGTGCTAATTTAGCCATTCAGAGTACCTGCTTCATTTGACAATCAGTTGAGAACACAAGGGAAAGAAATTCCAGCCTGTGGAGAGAAATGCTTGTGATATTATTGCACAATTTTCAGCAATGCTATCACCTGGTTGTACATTTCCTAAAAGCACACAGAAAAAGAGAGACTGTAATGTGTTCTGGTTCTTCTAATGTGCTGACATTTCACAGGAGAGGAATCAAAGTGAAAGTACATGAGATACCTGGGGGAGAAGGGTTGTTCAGAGCCCAAGGCGTTCATCAGCAACTTGGGGAAGCAGTGCTGGTGGGGTGGAAAGACCAGGCTTGTGGAGAAGTTTCCTAAAAGGAAAAAATTTCAGACACACTTGCTAATTTGAAGGATGACTGCAGGGACCTACAATGCCTTTCATCCATTTTGTGTGACTGCCAGAGTTAAATATCAGTGGGAGGTCTGGTCTGGGTCATGTTTGTCTCTACTTTTACCCTTCAGAAGCAGACACCCTATGCTGGAGCTCAGTGGAAGCCTAAAGGCCCTGCAGCTCCAAGTGGGGCTTTTGGAGACCTGCAGGTAGGCAGGGAATTTGGTTCTCTCCCATCCTCAACCATTCTGAGACTCTGCGAAACGTTTGCAACCAAGAGGCAGTGAATGGCAAATGCAGCCACAACAATCCAGGGATTCTGGAAGCCCCAGTACTCTCCTCAGTGGCCAAGCCAGCTGTGGAAGGATGAGGACACCTAAATATCACTGCAGTCAGGTGGCATTTGTACTGCTAACTGCAATGTTGTCTATCAGTATAGCCATTTGGGGGGAGGTAGCTGACCCCACTAAAATACCACCCATACTTTCAGGTAAAGCAGCATCTCCACCCCTATCCCCTGGCAGCATTATAATGAGATTTATCACCCAGTTCTAAAGCATGAGATCAAAAGGACAAAGTAAGTAACCAATCTCCCAGTATTTTGGGGTGAAGAAATACTCACTGAAATTATCATCCAGCTTCCCTTAGTGACCAGCAGGTCAGGGAAAGGCTGCACAAGGCAAGAGCATGTACAGGCATGAAATGAAGTTTCCACGGCTTTACTGTTCCACTAGCATACTGAGTAACCCAGCCAAAAAATAAATCCAGTCTAAGGCACCTAATACCCATTCAAAGCCTTCCTTACATCTATCTAAAGGAAAATCATGGCCGTTCATACTTCTGGTACTTTCCCTATCCTCTGTGCCATTAGGCATGTGTGCCTTGTGTGAAAGAACAGTTCATTTTGTTGGTGTAACCCTAATTCCTCGACAACTGAACTGGATGCCTCATTATTTCTGTGTTGTAATCTGATCATCCATCCCTGTTCACATTTTCTTTGTCACTTATTAGAGTGGCATTAGATTAGCCTCTCAATTACTCTTTTCTGCAAGCTGGAAGTCCAAGTCTTTTTCATTTCTCTTCACGAAAGGTTGCTTCTTTCATCAAAGCATCCATGTCACTCTTCGTAGAAGTTTTTCAAATTTCAGGAGGGGGTAGGTGGGGCAGGCCGCAGTGGCCAAGTTACTCTCATATGGGTTTATACTGTGGATAAGGTGTTTCCTTGCTTGTAGATTAATTCTTCTTGACTACTCTTAATTCTCTATTTGTCTCTTTTTGATCACTGGTAGGCAAGGAGACAGCAAGTTGAGAGAGCTCTCCACACTGAGTCTAACAATTATTTACTGGATGGTCATGGCTAATATAGAACTCACTGCTGAAAAATAAATCATTGAAGCTGCTTGTTATTTTTTTTCTTTTGCTTTACATTGCACTTACCAACACTGATTTTTGCCTACTATTTGATCACTCAGGCACTCAGTATCCTGAGATTCTTTGGCAATTTTACAGTCAGGTCGCTTTAACAGGGATAAAAACCCTATCGGATTCACAAAAGTGTACCACCTCAATATTTGCTCCCTTTGCCAGCTCATTTACAGATCTGCTGAACAGGTCAGGTCTTATTAAATCTCCATGATTGAGGGCTCTTGCTCCACTTTCCCAGTCCTTTGACTCCCAACTTTTAACCACACATTAATCTGACCCCAATGCTGAAATGGAGGTGCCAGCCAAAAGGGTAATGGTTTGGGCTGAAGATATTGCTTTTCTCTCATGCAGAAAATGTGGCAATGGGACAGGGTGTGCAAAATTACTCCTTCAAGGATGGTAGTCCTTCTTCAGAGATTTATTTATTTCAAGAAAGGATTGCCAAAAAATGAAGAGGGATTAGCGAAAGAAATGCTGTCACTCCCCTTCTCCTGCTGAACTGGGTAGCATTTTTTGGTAAAACACCAGCAAAAAGATGGCAAAAGGTTCTGGAGCCACTGTATAAGAGAGGAAGAGGGTGAGAAGACAACATGTCCCACATGCTGTGGTGCTCTCTGTGAGGTTCTACTGGACATGGACTTGTCCCATGGTCTGGCATTAAACCACACCCTGTTGCTGCTGAGAAATATCGAGGTGCCTGTCAACCACACTTGTCCATTGGGTGCACATCCAACACGTGGAATTTCTGTCAGTGTGGACACAGTCCCAGAAAACACCTTGGGATGTCAGGAGTATGGTTGTGTGGAAGAACAGCAGGCAAAACCTTCACACTGGGCTGTTCTGGTTCAGTGGATCTGCTGTGCTGGGCAGCCTGGGCAGTGCCTTGGAGGCTTCCCCAGAGCCAGGAACACAGAGACAGCCTTTGTCCTGCTCTTCTGCCTGTGTCCTGCCAGACTAGGATGGCCTGGCTTCTGGCACTGGCTGTCTGTCTGAATCACTTGGAAATTTTCCCTCCAAAATGTCAGTTATCTCTTTGGAATAGCATTTAAAAATTTCTTTCTGTGGAAAGCTGCTCTGGCCACCTCACTGTGATCTGAAATGGAAATACTGGAAAAAGCAACATTTTCTGGGGATGGAAATGCTGCTTGTCTCCCTGTTTTCCTGGAGAGACGTTGGAAGAATTCCTTCTAGACATGACCTTCTTTTAGCACCTCATCCAATTCCTTGCTAGTCATATGGCTCTCCCAAGAGAGCTACAGTTCTGACATTGCTTCAGATTAATCTTCTTAATGATCATAGCAATCAAGATTCAAAAACAAAATATTTTTATGGGGGGGGAAAGATAAGTGAGCTTTGTATCAAAGAGGTTCATTGACCCATTGTTGAAGAAGCAGAAATGACAGATAAAACCAGTTTTGTATTCATTTCATTCATCTGTGCCACAAAACAGTGCAAGAGAAATCATTCATTGCTGGAAATATCAGAGCTCATAAAAATCTGCTCACTGCTGTAAATCCATTAGTAAATCACTGCATAATGAGCACACTGCACCTTTAAAAACTATTAATTGTGTTCCTGCCCCAGTTTATTCCTTACGCTTTCGTCTTTCATCACGGAAATACTTTTCAATTGTCCTGAAAGCTGCTTTGCATTTATTTCAAAATAGGTCCAGTAAAGATATTTTCCAAGACATAATCATGTGAATGCATGTGTGTCTACACTAAATGTTGACTTTCATGTCTAATAACTTGCTGAGAATATTGGATTTATCCCTCCCTAAAGGGCAGAGCTTGGAGCCCGATTTATTTGTACTAGTTGGAGATTTCAATGTACACATATGGCAAGATCTTATACACAAAAGTAAATCATGTCAGGTTAGTTAAACAGAAACACCCTTTTGATCATTGCACCAGATAAAAATTTAGCTTTGTCTTTGTCACTGTGAGTCTCAGTTTGGAAAACTGATCTGGCCAAATTAAATGTTTCTACAGCACCCAGCACCATGGAGCTCTGCAGAGTCTAGAGGGGAAAGCAGCCTCTCTCCAGCAGGGATAATCATATCCATATTCTCCTCTTTGGGTTAATCATTAGCTTTCTGAATGCTTCCAGTCTTCCTTCTGTTCGTGTGGGAACACTTTAGGGAATCCTTTCTATTTACAGCCAGTAGATTTATATTCCATGAGCGCCTACGATGGATTTGTGAGTGCCAGCACTGCTTCTTGGGAAATTCACAGGACATCTGGAATAATTTGATGTTTTTGCGTATTATTTTTTTTTTTAATGTCAGCATTTTGCCTTTAGTGGAGAGATACAAGGCTTGGATGCACCTTTCTTACAACAATAACCCCAGTGGGTTTGGAGCTCGGATTTTAATATACTGGGTGTGTACAGTGCCAGTACTAGGGATGATCCTAGCTAAGTTCGGTTTTCTGGTTTGAAAATTACTTGTATCACCTTCCATTGCTCTTGGAAATACAGGGTGATCACTAAAGTGTCTGGAACACCTTTGAAACTATGTTGATGAACAAGGGTAGAGTTACAGCAGCACAAATCCAAGCTCCTGAGGCTGAGTTCAGACTTCTTCAGGAGTTGTTCTTCTCCATGCTTAGCCAGAGAAATGGGTCAGGTTACACATTCAGATAAGAATTTTCCATACAGAAGATAACATTGTCCTCCCCTGTGTATAACAGAATATTTACCAGGCTGAGAATGTGGCTGTTTTGGGACTGTTTCTTTTCAGTAATGTTTATTTTAGTTAATTTTGAAGCAGGGAAAGAAGCAGCCTATCCCCGTCCCATGATTAATGTAAGGCTGACCATGAACAAGATAATAATAGCCCCATCCTCTGGGAACCAGGCTTCTCCCTAATTGCTTTATTGGCAATTAGTCACCATATGTCACTGGACTGTCACCACCCTCATGTTCATTTTTCATGCCTTTTACAGAAAGTTACTGCTGACTCTACAGGGTACAACAAGAGCTTCTGTTCATTACCAGGCTTTCCTCAGCTCTTCGAGGTCTTGGTATTGGTGTCATGGTGAGGCCAAGGATTGGGACAGACATTTGGGCTGAACATGTATTTGTGTCTAAGTACACTGCACGCCAGCATGGACTTTACTGAACCAGACCCATGATGTGGAGGGCTGAATCCCTGCTGACTGAAACAGTGCCTGCTAATTGTGATAATGGGGAGGGGAAAATTATACTTGGAAGAACTGCTTTGGGTGCCTCAGAATTGAACAAAAACCTGTGTGGTTTCTGATGAAGCTGCTTGGGTTTTATTTTTACGGAAAGATGTGTCTGTTCACCCTAGGCCTTGATAAGGAACATGGGAATTTGCAGCTGAACTGGGTGATGCACAACCTCTGATACCTGGTCCTGGGTGACCCTGGGCCCAGTTACCCAGCCTGTGTCAGCACCTCCCTACCTCCACTGCTGTGGGTCTGCACAGGGAGAGGGACAAACCAACAGTGGTACTTATGTTGTGGCTCTCTGGGCTGTGGAAAGGATAGGGAAGGAAGATTGTATCTTTTCCCTGTGCTGGGAAGAAACAAAATATTTGGGGACGGTTGCAGATAACTGCAAACTATGGTGATTTTGTTGGCCAGGAGGACTGAGTCTCTGGAAACTAAAGTTTGCAGAAGCCCCTGTTTGACAACAGGCATGGTGAGATCACAGTTTCCTCCTCCCCTCATATATTTTGATAATAAAGGAATTTCTGATGGAAAAACATTGCACTAATCCTGTCCCCTCCCAAGCACCACCCTCTTCAGCTTCTTCAGAAACTGATGAAGTAACCAGCCACAACTTCAGAGACTTTGCTCTAAATAAATATCTGAGTCAGAGTAAGATCATGGCAAAAGAGATCTCATCATGAAAGCTGTAGCTCTCTTTCCATTTAAGCCTCACTATCTGATCCAGTGTTTGCAGTAGGCTGCATTTCCCATATTGCATCACTCTGGGACAACCTAGCCTTAAAAAGAAGAGGTCACCCCATGAGTTAAGTGAACTGAACTGACTTGGTGCTAAATGCAAGACAGTGGGTTTTCTGCAAGGTTCTATTCTGTCTTTGTGTGTCTGACAAATCTGGATCATCTTGATCTGCTGTGTAGTGTTAGGAGAGAAAATGAATCCATTAGAAAAGCAAGATTTCTTTAAACCACAATAATATGACAATTTTACACAATTTGGGGAACTCTCTTTTGTCATGGTGCATATATTAATTCTTTATCAAATCCTCCTAGTGTCCTCCCCCAAAAAATCCCACCCTCACTATCTGTAAACGATTTAAGGAAAGAAGAAAAAAAACCCCTTCAAACCAAAACACAACCTCCCAATCCTAAAATTCATTAGTTTTAAATCGTTTCTTTTAAACTTAAGTGAAACTTCATTTTAGTTGGTAACATCTGGATCCTTGCATCTAAGCACTTGAAATCCCTTCTTGAATCCCTTTGAGTTCAGCCAAAGAGGCTCTGTTTTTGTAACTTCTGCACCTAATTCTCACCTTAGATCATTTTGAGCTACTTGGCACTGAGATCAACTGCACTGTGAGTCCCTAGAAAGAACCAGCATTGGCTAAATAGTGGAAAAGCTATCTAGCAATTGCCTTACAGGGGATATGTCCTGACATAAATTGTTCTCTCCTGCTCCAGTGGTCAACCATTAACACAGGAAGTGTGACGAAGCTGGCTTTCAACATGTCCCTTCACCTGTCTGAATCACATCACACATCTCTGTTTAGTCTACTAACTGGGATGCTGTTAAAGTTATCTCATGACCAACTTTATTTAATCAGTTTGGGTTAGTAAAAGAGATTTAGCCAACAGCTATTTCCCTCACACAGACTTGCAGCTCACGAACAAAGCAGCTCCCTGAAGAGCAAGAACAGATTTCATTGAGGAACATGCTAATGAAAGCTGGATGAGTTTCCCTCATTAGGTGTAATTACTTTAGTTTTTGCAGGCTGTCTTCTATGGAGTGTCCTTCCTGGCTGATGTGTTGAGGCTAATTAAGAAACTGCGATGTGCTAAGTGTGTAATTTCCAGCAGAGACCTTCTTTTCAGTGTCCTGGCTTTCCCAGTGTCCACAGTAAGTACCCTTTGTCTCTGCATGTGGAAATAACCTTAGCATAAACGATTCGCGGTGTATAGTACCACAAGTATGTGTATGAAATAGATAAGAAATAAGGGGTTTCTTTTACCATTGAATTTGGAATGGATTTGGACCATTTAGAAGAAGAAACAATGCTGAGCCTGTTGTGGTTGAGAGCAAAGCCTCTTGCACAAACATTAGGGTTGCTGTCCTCAGATGGACACAGATTGACCCCAAAGGGTGAATGAGGTGTAACCTCTCTTTTAATCTCATGGTCCAAATAGCTGTGGATTTATCAACTTAGGGCTTTTCTCTACAGGGCATCACAGGTCAGGAGGACATGAGAGGGTACCTAAGAGGCAGCAAAACCTCACATCTCCTTCTCTGATGCCAGAATAGCTTTAAATAAGCACTGGAGAGAAAAAGATTCACGGAAAAATAATTATAGTCACAGCCTACGTCAGATTCATCATGGATCAGCTACTCCCTCACAGACAATGCTGTTTATCAAAATGCCGTGGGTTGGACAGGAACTGATGAGTTATTTATACGTGTAGGTACGCTCTGTGAGAGTGACGCCTGCAGCCACTGCTGAATCTCAGAGGGCTGAGAAACACTGCTTAAACATGGTCCACAAGCAGCTCAGCTAGCTGGCTCCATAAAAAAGCCCTGTCAGAGATGGAGTCAGAGGGACTGGATAATTATCTTCCATGACAGCAGTGTTCACTATGCTGCTCTCATATCCCGCCAGGCATCCTCACCATGCCCGCAGGGCTGTGGCATAGTCTCATGCTTCCAGCATCTCTCACCCCTGATTTCTAGGCCCAAGCACAAAGTGTGCTCAAATACAAAGCCAGGCCAAAAATTGCAAATCAGCTTCCAGGTATCAGTAACTGATACCTGGGATCATTTCCTCCAGTTAAGTTGTCCCACTGTAATTCTCGCTCTACTGAGAAAAAAATGGGTGCCCATAGTGTGCAGCTTTCACCTGCAGTTTAGGAATTATGTTTAAGAATTGTGAGGGTAAAGGGTGAGTTTATGTGAACTGCCTTATCAATATCTGTTTTTACTTTGTTACTGAGCAAAACAAAGGCTTGACAGTTGGTCCCTTGAGGACAGCTACTTGACCATCAAAAGATCTCATCTGCAAAGGGAAAGAGGAAAAAAAAAAGCAGCAGCTAATCTCAGATTCCACAGAAAATGTCAGTGTTGGCAGTTTATAAAGGAGGGTTTTTTTTTCTCTCTGTATCAACACAGAACACTACATCTCTGAGTAAATGTGAGATAACATGAGTTTATCTGGCAATGTCATCATTTTTCATGTAAAAAAACATGGAGACATTTTGCCTTCTCAGAAATGAAAGCACTAACCAAATCCTATCAGTTATATTTGTCTTCCATTTTTAAATTTCTTTCATTTTGCATTTTGGTTCCAGTTTGTGTGCATATCCTTTTGGACACTGTATACCTACAACCGAGAGCTGGTTTACCCCAAAAGCCTTGATGGAGTCATCCCGCTCTGGTTAAATCACGCTATGGTGAGTAAGAAACACCTCAGCCTCTTGCAAAGAAAAGGGAGACTTTGCAACGTGTGCCCCACCACTGCATTGTGCCGTTTTCCAGAAGAGCTTCACAGCTTCCCCTTTCTCACCTCCTCCTTCCTGCTTATCTGAATCTGATGTTGAGCTGTACGCAGCAATCAGATGCATGTGCTTGAAGCTAGCTGCCTCAAGAAGCCTTTTAGCACACAAGGAACGTCAGTGAATCGGTGCTTGTCAAACCTCTGAAGTCAATGAAATGATGAGTAGTCATAAGGAAAGAAAATCTCACTTATTGTAGCTCAAAAAAGAAATTGTGTCTGCTAACAGAAGTCTCTGAAATACAAAATGGCTGTGAGTGTAACAAAGCAGCCCTTAATTTTTAAAAACGGTGAAATAACAAAAGAGAATCTGACAGCTCTTCAGCTAATAAGCTAATGTGTCCACAGCTTTGAATAACTGGATTGCAATGATTGTTTACAGATTTTCTATAAATACTTTCCAGATTTCTCCTTCATTTGCTCTGGCCGTTTTTATGATGTGTTGAATAATCACATATTTCTCATCAGTCAAGTGAAAGGAGGCTGACAGTAACATGGAAACTGTGGGTGGATTGCAAGGTCAGGGAGGCCTCGTGGGGCGAATGGGAAGTGGGAGAGAAGGGAGAGGTTCAGCTCTGGACTGAATCAGAGAAGCCAAAAAGTATGAAATAATCGCATAGAAGACTCATTTCTCTCCAGACTTCATTTCTTAAGAGCAGTGCCTTGCCATCCACTGCAGCAGTCCCCAGTGAGTGTTGAAGATAAATCTGGGAGGGTTTGAGGTGTCTGGCTGAGGACAGTTGCTCAAGGTTTGAGCAGCCCCTTGCCTTAGACAGGTGCATGCAGAGTCGTGTGACTGGAATCCAAACACACAGAGGCGTGTCCGCGTTGCTGATACCCGAGTGCCATCATGCACTTTTAACCTCATCACCTGCTCCCTGTCCACCAATTCATTTTCACCAGGACCTTTCAGCCCAAACCTCTGTGCAGGTGCAAAAAGGCACTGCTCTTTCTGAAAACCAACATCCACCAAAATGAAAGATTCTTCATGTCCTCAGCATTGTGCTGGTTTCAGGTCCAGGATTTAGCATAGGTTTAAAATCCTCACAGTGGTGGAAGTGCTGGGCAAGCGTGGTGGGGTTGGGTAGCACAAAATGAAGCTCAGACAAGACTGCTTGCTTGTTTTAATCCTGGCTCACAGCTGAGAATTTGCCCTTTCCATTTCCACATTTGTTTATGACATGGGAAGGTTGAGAGGTGTTAGGGCATACATTTTTATTTCATGTGCAAGTACTCTTTGCAGGAACTCCTTGAAGGAACTCCTCTAACATATCAGTTATACCTTCTCCTTACCCTGCCTACATCTATGTTTCATAACAGAGTCATTTTGACTACAATAAAAAGCTTTTCTATATCAGAAATGTCAAAAACAAGTGTTAAAAAAGGAAAAACAATTCTTCCTGAGAGTTATTTTGACGAGAGAGAAACATCACATGAAGCAAATCTCTATCACAACCTGGTATTTTATTTCTAAAGCTCTTAATACACTGTAGACATCTTGTGCTTGACAGTTCCTGGGTAGGAAATTTTCTTTCCAGTCACTATCAAGCACAAAACATCTGCCACCAGCATAGACTGATCCCTGCTATCCACAATCCTTGTGTTTTAGAACACCTTCCAACAGGTGCCTTCAGGCTTAGCTGAGGCATTTCCTTCTTCCAACACAAAATATCTGCTGGAAACACTAGGGAGGATTCAGTGACATGCCAACACTTTAAGGGACAATCTCCAAGTTCTGATTGCCAAGCAGACACTTTTTCTTTGGGTTCATTTCCTTGCGTGTTGCTATTACATTATGGCTCTGAGACTACAGGCTCTTCATGGCAGATTGAAGCAGCATGTAGCTGGCTTTGGAGGAGAAAGACATGGGTGCATCAGTAGTAACCATCAGTGCCATATCATTTGCAGTGGGAGTACTTTCTTTTAAATCTCAGTCTGTTGTAATGTTGTAAATAGGGAAAGCATATGCTGTTACGTAACTGGAGAGTGGACCTATAAAATAACTATACAAACCCACTTCAGGAATACTGAGCTCCTTGGCTTTGTAGGAATGCTGCAGCACCTTCCTTGCAGAAATGAATAACATTTTTTTTTCCTCACATGGACTTTTCTTACAGTAGGAAAGGGTTGTTGTTGCCCACCTGGCAGCCCAAAAGTTGCAGAGTGAGCACTAGCCATGTTTTTGCACTCTGAGCAGAAACATTTTGTTTTGCAAACAGGATGGTTAAAGTAGGAAGGAATTTTGCTCATTTTTGAAGGAGACCAAATATTCCAGACTATCTAGGTTTCTCTCTTTGCTTTTCTACTGAGTTTAACCCAAAGGCTCAGTTTCCACTTCTGTTTGCCTGGGATAATTATGTTTTACCATTTTTATACAAAACCTTGACCTTCAGGGATGAAAAAATTCTGCTCTACTTATGTCTTGAGCACAATTATTTTATTTGAACAAGATTTTTGAAGTGGAAGATGGCTGAGACAAAAGATACGCTGGCCAATTCATCAAGTGAATTTGTTTATTTCTTTGCCAGTCATCTCTTTTCAAGCAGCATCTGGATACTCTCCAGAAGGAGACTAACTGCTGGAGACAGCTTGGATTAAACCATATGCATGTATTATTCAACTTAATGGCAGTATTGGGGAACACTACACTTTGAAGGGTCTGACAGAAATGAATGCTAAATAAAGTGGGCCATTGGTGGGTCAGAAGAGATAACTCAAAAACATTTTTGATCTATAACAAAAGATACACATAAATGTTGAGCAGATGTGTTCACAAAAAATGGTACGGATACAATTGTGTTTTCGTAAAAAAAGATTTATATTTTCAGTCTGTTGGCACAGTTCTTCTCAAAAGCACTATTTTCTTTATTTTCTGACTGCAGCTAAGTTGAGTTTGGCCACTTCTTTTTCTAATTTACCCTGTAGCTGTGTTACCTTTTCACCTTTACAAAAAACAGCATTTTAGTTCCCTGGGCAGTCTACTGACACATGGTTATGAATTGTGCACGTTCAGAAGATTTTGTACACTAAAAAGCTGAGAATAGACAAGAAACAAGGTAAATGGAAGTTCAGAAAAAACATCTCTTACCTGGCAGACTTTCAGCAAAGATGACAACAGATCTCCCACTGCCTGAGCTTCTGAAGCTCCTTTGTACTTTGCCCTGTTGTGGCTAAGCTGCATCTGAAAATAAAAAACAAAAATGAGAGTGAGAGAACAAGCAAGGTACATACAAGTAATTTTCCTTCACTGAAGCAGGCCACCGATGCCCTGAAAGTGGGAATATCAGCAGGACTCACTGTGTCCCCTCTCATCTTGGAGCTTCTTGGTATATACAAGCTGCCTATGTTCAGCCTACCTAGCTAAACCTTACCTTCCCCAGTGTGGACCCATCTACATTGACAGAAATGGTATTCCGGATCAGCATGATTTACTTCCATCTGGAAAAAATGTAAGATATGTGAATGTAAGTTACTCTTACTCTCATCACAGAGGGTATCTGTGTGAAGGATTACATCTTACTACAGCTATTTTAGGGAGCTGCTGCATCACTCACCAAAAGAGGGGCAAAAATTCAGTTTGTAGGGCAGAACCCTCTTGTCCACGTCATTCAAACTCGACTCCTACTCCAGGTGTGTACACAAGAACAACCTCAGGTTTGTCTTCGACCATCTTAAACAATTCTCTTTGCAAGCGTTATTTAATGCTTAATAATTCTTGCATATTTACACAAGGGAGAAACATTTCCATTTGTTTGCATTTCACAGTATCTCAATTTTAAGCTGTCTGGCAACTCTGGACATTCACAGGCTGCCAATTACATTCAGCTTTTGGCAAAAGAAGAAGAATGTGTGTGTGAGGAATATGGCACACAAAATTAATCACCCCACACATTTAAGAGCAAAGATGCTTAGCTTTTCCCAGCACTACACAGATATTTTTGAAGTTTCCATTTTTGTTGACATAAGCCCATTTCCTCAGGGAGAAAGTATGTGTTTCATAGACAAATGTTATGGCAGGGAATCCTCCCGGGCTGCTGCTACCCCAGCATGCACAGGTGCAGTCTTTGTAACCCTCCCCACAAAGGAACAGCTGGAGAAAAATATTCCATGGCAAAGGATGTGTCACTTCAGTCTCATGTCAGCCTCCAGCTGCAGTGCAACATCAGTTTCTTAGACTACATATCTAATGTCAGGGAGAAAGGCAATTAAAATTCTGGCATTGACATTGAGACAAAACATTTGCTAGTAAGCAATAGGATATTCAGCCTTATTCCCAAAAATGCATGTGTGCAGGCAAGAAATTTATCTCTGAAGCTCTTTTACCTTTGATCATACAATTGGTCTAATGTTTCATCCATTTTTCATGATAACTCTTCCAAACTACCTAAACGTCTAAGAAAAATATATTAATGTTGCTTTACAGGTGAGCATGAATGGATCTGGAAAGGGCAGAAACAGATAGTAGCTGATGGTTCAGAGAGGAGTGCTGCTGGAATTAAACTGAGCAATAGCTTCCTCACTAATCTGCCACCACACCTGCTCAGTAACAGGACTCCCTGTGCCTCCCGCTCTACCCATAAAATAAATCTGTGGTTCCCTGAAAATGCACTGATGGTTGGGAACTCAAAAGACGTAGCAACCCCAAGAGAGAATTATTTCTTCAGCTAAACATGGCAAGGTACTAGTTAAAGAAATAGAAAGCACAATAATGCTTTAGCCCTTTCCACTCTGAAAAACAGAGGTTAAGAGAAGAAGAAAAATGTATAGGGAGAGATTGCAAAAGAAAATTTTGAAGGAGGCATTTGAACACAGACAAAATAATAGCAAAATAAATCAAAAGAGGGAAATAGTTCCAAAATTAAGCCAAGAAAGGAGAGACCATACAGAGATTTGGAAAATTATAAGTATAAAACTAAACAGAGGTTATGGTGACAGGAAGCCATTTAGTTTTATTATGCTCAGATAACACAGGCTGCAATTGTTCATGAAAGCATCCAACTGAAGGAAATTTCCATAGACAAGAGGACGTTTCTCAACAAAGAGCTGAGTATTTGAGTAAACACCTCAAGGGACAACCAATGAACACTGGCTTATGAGCCTCATAAGGCAACACCAGAGTGGGTTTTTCCTTTTCCTTTGCAGTAACATACCGATGGGGAAGAGGGAAGCATAAGTATTGGCCACAACTGGTTGTCAGCACACAGGCTCTGCGGGGAATTGGTCTGAAAGGAGAAACACGGGCAGTTTTTCAAAAGCACTTGATGGTCTCCAACTGTGCCCAGTGGAGTTTAGTTTGGCCAGTGGTAACCGTTTGCGAAAAGATCCCTCCCTAAAGTCTCACATGTTAATGGAAAGCAGACATGGAGGGTATGTAAATGCAGACGAATTAGAAACAAACAGCTCTGGTCAACCAAGGCATCATTTCCTCCACTCTGGAGTCAAACAAGGTCACACCGAGTCAACTGCGACACATGCGTCAGGAGCACATGTGATCTCAGCAGCTCTGGGGAGATTATTCACGGGCTCAAAGCTCGGCCTAGGCTGGAGCCTGCAGCTGAGCACAAAGATGTGCCCAGACCTACCCAGCCCTGTCTTCTCAGCCCCGGGAAACTCGCTCTTGAATTCTCAACGGCAAAGCGAGGATATAGCATTAAATGAATACTCAAAATACAGGGAGTAAAAATTCCGTATGGTCTTAGCAAACACTGGAAATAACATTCAGAGAGGACTATTAATCTCAGCTTAAACTCGTGAACCTGAAACGTATCCTGGGAAACATAAAACACAGGGTAGGAAACAAAAAGTAAAGAAGCAGGGGAATCTTGTCTGCAGGAAATAAGTTAATGTGCCAATATTGAGATAAAGTACAGAATACGTTTAAGAAACTTTCTTACCCCTGTATTCCTATGCCAGAGTTTGTATGAGCAACAAAAAGAAATTTGTAATTTTATAACTAGGTCAAATTCACCTGAGTTTTTCAAGAAAGAAGCAAAGAAACTAAAACCAACTGGAAAATCATAATGACTTCCAAAAACAGGCGCAAAGGATTTTATAATTGAATGTTTGGAAGCAGAATTCAGGCTAAAAGTGTGAATAGTTAACTAAATATCTCTGATAATTTTGAAAGTCCCATCACTTTTATCTCTTCACTAGGGAAAGAAATAAAAAAATTTCTGCTCTTGCAAAATTTGTAAGCTGAAAGCTTTCCTCAACAAACAGTTTTTTAGACAAATAGATACATTAATATTTCAAAGAACATAAAAATAAGTACCAACAGGATCCCTGCCAAGAGTAGGGAAAAGCTCTGATTCAGTTTGGTTCATTGATAGCCTGATCAGCACACACAGCTATTGTTTTAGCCTGTTTTCCTTACCTTGGAGTGAAATAGGGGGTTTTATCCCTCCCTCTGTGATAATTATTTTTGACAGTTTCACTGTTTATATGTGAAACTGAGAAACTGTTTATTGAAATAAAAAATGAGTCACTGTTTCCAGCAAGTTTTGCCAATGTTTTGATCTGTGTCAATCTGAGCTTAATTATTAAGTTTTCTTTAAAGGAAGAGGCAAAACTGTATATTTTAATTTGGCCCCATACAAATACTGTGCTCCTCAGGCATATGTCAGTTGAAGAATATGAAATGCTGCTAAGTAGGATTGAAAATATGTTTAATGACTATGCACTAGAGACCTATGGTTAAAAATAATGCGGATGAGAAAATACATCTTTTTTTTCAACCTTTCTTTCTTTTTTTTTTTTTTAAAGAAGGATATGAGAAGCTTTTATAGCCTTTCAGCAGATCTGATTAACCATGATATATGGTCTATCACTAATGATGTTGCCAAAGTCAACGTCTCTGGGCTGTGAGAGGGAAATAATGTGGAAAGCCAACTGTGTGTCGTAGGCAAAGGGCAGGCTCTGCACCCTGTAGCCATCCACACATTCCCCTGGTGTCTGCTCTACAAATATGCATCTGCTGTCATAAACTTGCCCGGGTATTTGATAGAAATTCCTCTGTGATTTTACTCCTAATGCACAAATTCAGCTTGGCAGACATAGACTCTGGGATAGCAGAAGTGCAAGGGAAGATTTTCCCACATACTTACGAGCCTGAGGTGTATGTGTGAATGCAAAGGAATTGAGAGGCAGAGGGGGAAAATGAAAAAAAACAAACAAAAACAACTAATAAGTTTTTTTTTTAAATCGTCCTGGGGGTGCTTGAGGAAGCTGTGAACTGTTGTAGAAATCTGTCTCAAGAAGGCATTTTCACAGCAAATTTAAATGACTCTACAAAAAACCCACATCCAGTTAATATACATGGCAAAATATATTTTAAAAGATACAATTATTTGAATGGAAACACAGCACACAGTCAGAGGCCAGTGACATCACTGGACTTGAGAAGAGAGTAGCTTGCAGCTTTCCTATGCCACAACAAATTTCTTTCTTTTTTTCTCTTTTTTTTTTGCATTTGTTTTTCCAAATCAGGATAGCTCTAAGACCTTTAAGAAACTGTTTGCAAAACAAGAGGCAGACAGTCTCACTCCTGAATGCTTTTGCTGTCCTTGGACATGGAAATTCTCTTACAAGCAGTGGAAAGCTCATCGAATCAGGAAGAGCAGAAATTTCAACCTCCCCTTTCCACTAAACTTCTGGCTATTCCCAAAAGCAGCCAAATTTTCTGGTTTTGCCAGTAACTTGTAAGCTTCTATTGATTTATAGACCCTTGAGTGTTTTCCCTACAAGAGGAGCCTGACAAAAACGAGTAATAAAGCATATCAGCCGTTTCTAAACCAGCACAGACTAAAAAGCAGATCTCCCAGCAGTCTTTTGCAGGCACCACCAGCCTGCTGCTCAGCAGCAGTGCCAATGCATGGCGTGTTTGAGCAGCAGGCTGCCCCTCACCACCCCCAGCCTCTCCCTGTGACTGTATCCTGCTGTCCACATATGTGTTTCCCAGCGTGAAGCTCCATCTCTCTCGTGGAGCCCTGAGCCACTCCCCCCTGGGCATGGACACGATGGATGTGGAACACTCATCCGGCACAGTCCTCACTGCATCAATCTCTTAAGCCTTTGAAACTTCTCATTTTCCTTTCCTCTCTAGATGCAACAACACATTCAGTGCATCCGCAGTTTCTATGCCTGCCTCTGGGCTGCTTCACTGTTCATATTTTCTGGCTCTTTTGTGCTGCTCTTTCCTGGGCATGCTCCAAAATACCTGTCAAAATGAGGTGCTCTAAATCAGCATGCCAGCCAAAGGCTTAGGCTAAAGCCTAAAAATGAGGACAAGGTGCAGGTTTTCCATCACTGCTGCCTTGCCATGGGCATTTTGGGTTTTGTTCAAGGACAAACTATTGTTCAGCTATGGAAAATAAACTCTTTTAAATCTTTTTGAAAGCAGCTTAACACATAGATTTCTGACTAAAAGAAGTTACAAGGATTATACATTAAAACTGTGTGCACTGAAGATATTTTTCTGGTTAAATGAATCCAGGAATCACTCGTACTTGTACGAGACCTCTGCAATCAACCAAGCAGGTTGCAGAGCTGAAGAATATCTTTGTGAAACAGAACAGAAGAAAATCCCATTGCCAATGACTGAGAGGAACTGAAACATCAAAGAAATATTTTCTATTCTCTTTTCTCTGAAAAAGGATAACTGATGTGGAATGGTTATTTTGATAGAAGGACAGCCAGGTATGAATAGCAAGCAGATCCTAGGTGTGGTAGGAGGGCTGAGGGAGGACACAGCTTCCAGGGAGTGGTCACTTGGAAGCAGCAGACAAAAGTGGATGTCCTTCTCCTAAACAAATACCTAAATACGTGCAGGCTCACTGTGCATTTAAAGAATTTAATGTGTATTTTTTACAACCTAAAGCATAAATATATGGCACTAAAACTTTGACACCGTATTACCATATCAGATACTGATCACAGTTCCTGAAAAACACATACATTTAAAATGTTAGAACTGTTTCCTTGGGACAAGAGAGATCTTTATACCATACATCCAGCAGGTTATTCCTTTAGCGAGAAAGACAAAAAAATCCTTAGTCTGACATTTCTTTTAATTTAAAAGTCAATCTATCTTTCGCTCTTGCCCTCCTCCCATACCTCCCCCATCCACCCATTAAACTATTTACTTAATTAGCAGGAATTTAACCAACTAATAAGCTGCATTTGTTGCTATAGTTTTCTCCTGCTGCATTTCATTGACTAGTTTTGCTTTGTTGTTCCCCAACACTGTTTAAGCCATCTGTCCTATGTATTGCAATTCAAAGTTATTGTTTACTTGCACAGGGAATACAAAATTTTCAGTGGGGAAATTTCACCCAGGCAAATTATTTTCTGAAATTGCTACAAAATCAGTCTAAAATCTGCAGCATTAGTATCCCATGAATCCCTGCATAGGCCATTTAACATCTGAGTCCAGAAGGCTTTCTGCTGTGCTCCCAACATCCCCATGGTGAGGAGCATCCCTCTTGGAGGCAGCTCCTTACCACAAAACAGTCAGTGTCACCAAACTGTCTGCCCAGAGCTGAAAATCCTCCATGCTCAGACAGTTATCATTAAAGTCCTTGAAACTGAAGCTACAATTCAAACTCTTCAACAAGGA
>VYXF01006531.1:1906-21662 GCA_013397295.1 Polioptila caerulea | reverse complement strand
CCCCAAAACTAAAACCCCCCCCCAGCCCCCCCCCCCACACACACAAGGCAAAACAATCAGTGGTGATAGAGGACAGACCTCTTTATCTTTCCATACTCTCCACCCTGCCCACCTCTTACCTCCCCCAAAAGATAAAGGACGTGGAAGGGCACTTTTGATCTCTCTTTTGCTTCCTCCTGATTCCCCAAAGGTAGTTTGGGTTACAGGTTAATGCAGTTATCTACTAGGTTCCTATAGGCACATCTGAAAGCACCTTGTTAACAACACCTGAAGCCATCAAACAGATCTGATGCTGGTGGGATCTGACAAGGCAGAACTCTCTTACAGGGCTGCTGGCACCAGGATTCTCCCCAAAGGAAAAAAAAAAATTCTGGGGTTATTGCTTCTTTTTATTTCTTTCCCACTCAAATGAAGAATGGTTGCCCAGATATGTTTGTTGAAAGGTGCAAGAAGTGATTAACAAACAGCTCCACCAGAGTGGCAAGCCTGGCTCCCTTCTGGACTTACATCCTGTGGCAGACCATAGCCTGCTAATGAAGCTTGTTCCACAGCACACCATGCTTCATATGGGCTTTTCCACAGTCCCTTATAACTACAGGCCATAATAATTTTTCCTAAAACCAGCTACATAAATATTTACTCTTTTTCACACTTACAGGTATATTTAGTTCCAACTTATTCCAAAGTCTATAGATGGCAGCTTCCAGCTTCAAGCAAGTGTTAAATCTACATCCTGTGCTTGACCAAAAAGATGCAGTATTATTTCTGAGAGCTGGAAAATCTAGGCTGTAGAATAATATAACCTTTCTTCTCCTTTTCAGGATGCCAGACCCTAAATTCATTTTATTATTTATAGACAAATGTTTCATACAGTATTGGAGGTTTTAAAAATGTATTATCTCTCATGTGCCTCTCCTCTCCCTCCCCTTGCACAGTTGGATTGGTGGTAACTAAGGCAACCCAGCTGCACAGCCTGAGAGGCACAGAAAATAGTACCAGTAATGACTTCTTTTTGTTTTAAATCCCAGAGTTTCTAGAGTACAAGACAATGTTGAGCAATAGAGGAACTCCAAAGAGGGTAATTTGAAACAATGAGCTGATTCTTTTACTGCCATAAATTTACCTCAGCCAAGAACTCGGCTGCTGGGTCTGAGCACCAAAGATGAACCGTGTGATAGTTTATTCCATTCCTGACGGGTGGAAAACATCACACAGGCAACTGAGCTCATGTTTCTTTGACCAGTCAAACTAGAATCCTCAAAAATAAAGCAAAGCAGCGCTCGCTTGGGGTTTGCTCTTGTTGGGACAATTGGATCGTTGGGAGAAATTTGGATCAAAGTTCTCCACATCGGACAGAGCAACCTTTCAAGTGAGGTCTCTTATCTAGAACCGGCATTTGAAGATGGAACACATTCGTCTTCCATCTAAAAGAAACCCAAAATAACATCATCAGCTGCTTCATTTCAGTCCTCTGAAATGCAGCTGGAGAGGAGCTATAGCTAGCAACAGCTACTTGCTCCACCTGTGATTGAAAAGCCTCCTGAGGGACAGCTCACAAATCACTTAGAAGATTTTGTGGGCCCAAGGCCTCTCTCAGAGAAATGCTTATCCCCAGGTGGTAGAACTGTCCTTTGGGAGAGAAACAGGGGAGGCTGATTGTTGGAGTGGACAGCAGCTCCAACAGGCCCACCTGGCCACTTGCTGTCCTCCAGAAGGGAAAGCTTTGGCCAGCAGATAGCTGAGGAACGCTGTCGGGGCAAAACAAAAATTAAAGATATTATAATGCAAGGGATAAGGCAGCACAAGAACAAGAGCCATTGCTCTGAGGAAAAAGAGAAAACTTATGGTAGAATAACTCAGTATAGAGATGGATGCACTCTTCCAGATCTTCTATGAGCTCTTAAATATCTCAGGAAGACATTGCTGATGTCTATTTACCTAAGGCTGAAATAAAGTTAAACAACAATCTTCTCTTTAGCCTGTTTTTCCTCTTTTTTTTTTTTTGAGTACTTTTGCATTCAATGCATTTTCTAGAACCGTATAACATGTTTTCACAACTGATTATTTTCCCTGAGTTTTATTTTTGTATTTATGGGCTTTTGAAACCAAGCTCCCTTAATACCCTGTAGCCTTGGGAAATCCAGCCTATGTGACAGCTCACAAATCTGTGCAATACAAAGCAATACTATAATAAGATTGAATTCTTGATGCTGTCATTATTCCGAGCAGCTGTTGAGATTGCAGAAACCTGAATGGCAAATAGAGGGATGCAAAGGGCAACTGTGTGGGGTATGAAGCAGTGCTACCACCTGTACTGGTACAGACTTATCAACAGCAGTTTTTGTACAAATGTTAAAATTATGTTCTGCATGTAGTTATTATTTCAGACACATGTTCCACCCTTTGTTATTACAGTATCGAGGAGGGATTTTTAAACTGAGATTCCTTTCCAGATGATTTGTTGTATCATGCCTTTAAAAACAAAGAATAAGAGTCCAGAGTCTATCTATCCCTTTCAGTGACCAAATAATGTTTATATCCATAATTTCACTATATTGCTGATGATGAATGGAACTCAGATTTTACAGGATTTAAATCACAGAGTTTGCAAACTAAATGCGAATATTTACTTTTGACTCATCCATTCATCCTAGCTGCACCACAAATCTGTGATGGTGCATTTATGTCCGACATATTTGTCAGTCCCTGAAGCTGCAGTTTACCCCTCAGGCAGAGATGACTGACTTTGTAAAGGAAACCTGCACTATTTGTCACAGGTCCTATTTTTGGTGGTAAGTTTATCTGGTGATCCACTGGAGGCAGGCTGGATCAGAACCTCCCGCAAACCAGGGCTTATGAATTCATCAGTGGGGGTCAGACATCAACAAGGGCTGGTTAACATGCTGGTCCTGGCCTGGCAGGCTACTTTTTTCTTTGTGGTTTAGGTTTTTTTCCCTCACCCATAAATATCTATTTGGCCAGTACACACCAATACAATACAGCAATTAGTGTTTCAGAGCCTCTGAGGTCTATGGACAAGGAAAGTTCATTTAAAGGAGAGTTTCCTGTGACTGAATGATCATCAGAGGGAAAGAAGAGAGGCTGAGGCAGTGTCTTAGAAAAGGTACCCATAAACAGTTGACTATTGCCACACTGGGTGCCCCACAGTAGCACAATTACTGGCGCTTCAGAAAGCTGTGGGGTTCCAATAGGTCCTGTGCTGTCCTGTCCTGTCCAGCCATGTGAGGATCCTCCAGATATCCCAAATGCAGAGAGTACTCATCTGCTGCCTTCCAGACAAGCTTTATTTTCAAAGCTTTTCACATACGCTTACAACAGGCTAGGTTTTCTCGGTGGCAGATACTTTCTCCCGCTGGCAAAGCACAGTTATTCTCAATGGGTGTGGCCCGTGTCAGATTTAAAATAATTCCTCAGTCGTTGAGTAATCTGTTACTTGCTGGGGACATCCCAGGCTCATTTGACTTCTGCAGCACTTTAGCTTTAGCAGCTGGTCCAAGATATGCACTCACAGTTTACTCCCACTCCCAGAAGCACAGAGTTCCCCGGGGATGTTGGGAAGCTGGGGCCAGTTTCACATCCTCCTCATGCCTGATGTGTGAAAGGACTTCTCTGTTGTGCCTTCCCCCTCACATCCCAATAATGTCTTCTCCTCTGTCTCCAAACAGGAGATTCAATAGTAATATTGGACCACAAGTGGAAAGGCAAGTGAATCCTCCTCTTGAAGCCAAACAACCTCTTCATGAATGCTGAAGCCATGAAGTAGAGGAAAATAAATGTAGCTGTGATAAATCCTTTCTCCAATGCATTGCAGCTTCTGGTGAAGCCATTATGACATCAGACATATGGAAAACTGGTGGAAAATATGAAATGTTTGCCTCTTTCATGATAACTCTGCAACTGCTATGAATAAGAAAATTGTGTTCATCTGTTTACACAGATTTCTCACCTCTTATACAATGTACATGAGGATGTGTCCATGGTTAAAAGTTGTCACTGGTAAATGCACCCCCTTCATGAGCCTTGCACCACTCTGCAAAAGACCTGTGAATGCAAGCCAGCTCTTGTTTGGATTGCCCTTCATCAAATCTGGAAAAAATTAAAAGGAGAGATAATTTTAACAGTGCTGTGACTTCCAAGCTAGCTAGATAACAAATTGGGCTAACAAGCACTGTAATTAGAAATGTCTGCTCAGAAAGTTCACCAAGAAGCTGAGTTCTTCTAACGAGAAACTTTCTGTAATATTAATATGCTTAATATCTCCCCTCCATTTTAACAGGAAATCTGAAGGCAACAATTTCTTCCTTTTTCTTGGTTTCAGTTAATCTCGCAGCAAAAGTAACTTAATTATACTGACTGTATGATTGCTTTGACAGAAAGCATGTTAATTTAAAGCACTGTTTAACATAAAGCTGCCTGCCATGTAATTACACTCCATTCACATGTTTACTAATTTTCCTCAATATAGTTGATTTCTGTTATTAGCCTCAACATTTTGTTAACATCCAAAACACTGGAGATCTGCTTTGCAAACTCCAATAAACATGCAAAACCGAGTGCAGCACAAGTGTTCCTTAATGGTCAATGTGAAAAAGAAAAATCTCTCTTACTATTCCGGCATTCAAAGAGGATTTGAAACTAGTTGCAGGACTTAAATGTCTAACTCCATCCTCATTGCCAAAGCCCCTTGCTTAGAGCTACTGTGCACGCTGTTCACTGGGGTGTTATTTTCACCTTTCAAATGCTGCTGGAGCTTAGTAAAAAACAAAAACACATTGTAAGCTGCCTGTGAGCAATAAAAAGATAATGTGTATACATTAGATTGTTCTTCTCATGTGTTAAGCACCTGATAAAAATTCTAATCTGGGAAGTTAACATGCTAGGCCTAGACTGTAAACTAAGTGAACTCAATGAGAGATGTGCATGCATTCAGTTATTCCCAGTTTATCTAGACAACTCGCTCCAGCTAACTTTGCAAGGGGAATGTAAGCAATTACACATGCCCACACACAAACACACTCCTCCCTGCTTTTTGGTTGAAGCTGAAAGATGCTGGTCAAAGGAAATATATTGAAAAGACAGAAGAAAAAACATGGAGGGAAATAGGGAAGAAGAGAAAGTTATGGAAACTCCCTGTGCAGGTTCATTGGGTATTTTTGTGTCTACCTCTCTTCTTTTTAAATTCTTTTATTTTGTACTGATACTCCAGTACCATCAGTTTAATTGTCAGGAACTCAAAACAAAGCCTGGGCCCCAGCCCAGAGGGGTAGGACTTTCCACTTCCAACCAGAGGAGCCAAATGGCAGACCTCACCCTCAGCTCCTGCTCAGACCAGGGGTACCTTTGGGATCTGATGTGGTGACTGAGCTGCTGGACTACAGGGCTTTGAGGAGAACCACGGGTGAAGTTGTTTATTTCTTTGAAAAGGGCTCAGAAGAGGCACTTCTCTCTGCTACATCCTATATGGAGAGAAGCTGGATTCCGGTCATGCACTTTGGGAAAGCAATGAGGGATGTCTGTCCCCAAAATACAACTGCCGGGATCTTGGATTTGCTTTGTTCCTTTCTCTCATGTCCACAAAGCCCTGAAAGAAGGAAAAATGTGTCATTGCTCACAAACCAACCCTGGGATTTTTTCAAAAGGCTTTACTGAGACAGCCTGTGTAAGGATCTGGCCTTGACGACATTTACACCAGATTTCTCTTTCCAGTCCATTGGTCTCTCTCGTTTCATTTTAAGTATGCAAACTCAGTCAGAACTGTTTATTTATAGCCATCGATGCTCACGGCTGTATAAATTAGCTGTTATTCCTGAATGAGGTGCCCGCCCACTCGCCCAGAGCAGCTGCACAGGAGCCCTTTCATGCTGCTCCACACAACACAGCCCCACCGCGGAGGGAAACGACGCTGTCCAAGGGACCACGGCTCGAACCCCTGGGCGAAAAAACAGCAATTAATTTTTTCCACAGTGCAATCTGCAGCATGACAACCACAATTACCTAATACTGTTTAGACCTGCCACTTGCATTTGGCAGAGAGAGAAAATGAAGGATTAAATTCACCAGAGGACACACAAATCCACCCAGACTAGCATCTACCCCTGGACTTTCATTTTATAAGATTAAGTGATATTTGTTTAGAGGAGGTGAGGGGGAAGGGACAGCGAGGGGATGGAAATGCAAAACTCGTTGTTATTTGAGACAGAGCACCACCAGAAAATAAGGACCCATCCCATACACACACACTGAGCTGTTTCCAGCAGAAACAGCTGGAAAGCAATATCCACCACCATGAGGAGCTTTCATCTTAACTCACACCTTTGTAACAGTTTACTTACACAAAAAGCATAGGCAAGTGCTAATTTATTCCCTCCCCAGTTTCCCACACAAAATTCTTGGTTTGGGTCTCTGCCAGAGCTTCAGGGTCACAATGTGACCTCAACGACATAATTTAAGATTGTTCCAAGCCTTTAGTGGAACTACTGAGGATTTACTTTGATGGATATGGAGCCAGGATCTGGCATGCAGAAAATATGCATTTACATTCTACCAAAGTGTCTAAAATAGTTGCCCAGGGACGCTGAAATTCAATTTGAGACCTTGTATTCACTTGGCAGAGCACATAATTAAATATTTTGTGCCACAAAATTAACCAGAGTCTCAGGGGTATGGGTAAGAGAAGGCTTAGAATCAACCATGAGAGCCAAACTAAGACCCACTTCCCAGGCAAATTATTCAGTAAATATTGGGGAAAAAATCATTGCAGTCATATATGGGTCCATAATAATTTTTGTTAGTATTTAATCTTGCTGATTATCTGTAGTAACCTCTTACCTCAGAGGAAGAGGCTGTTGGCAGTGTAGATTTATATAAATAACCCCAATATCAAGAACTACTCTTGAACTAAGGCTCCGGCTTACTGCTAAAAACTGTTTGTCCTTGAATTAACCATTTGGAAAGAAGCATCAGGTAAAAACCAAACACAATTACAATAGGCCAGACCTCCGAACAAATGGTCAAAAGCCCCAAAGCAGAATTTTTGCCTTTTAACGTCTCCATAGAGCCTACAGTGCAAGGAGTTCAACGTTCCCGGGAAGCCAACCAAATTCCCTTAGTGTTTGATGTCAGTACTCTTCAGTTTAGATTCCAGATGCTGGTGAGTCTAAAAACAAGGGTTTGAGTTAAATCTCTAGGATATGGCCCAATAATAGTTCTGAGCTATAAAATTTAATGGTAATACTTGGTGTTTCAAATGTCACTTTCTATCAAATGCTCTCAAAACATTTAAGCAAAGCTTCAAGTTCCTTTCACCTTGAGAGGGTTATTTCCCTCAGGAGGGATAGAACAGCACATATATGCGAGAATAATGCTTTATTTTACACCCAAGACAAGCAGAATTACCTCCTCCAAGTATTCAGGACAATATGGTTTCACTGTTGGTATGGGCTACATTCCTTAGGGAAAGGAGAGGGAAATCACTATATACCAACACAAGACTGCTGTTTGAGATATTAATTCAAGTTTTTGATGAGGAAACCCCCAGTGAGTGTGGCAAAGCATCAGCGCCCAAGTGGGAAATGAGGACACTTGTATAAAAGGAACTCCATGGTTAAGCATTTCTTTCCATCAGGCTTTTCTAGCTGTGGACAGAGAGAAGCACAATTGTAGGAGTGTGCTTCAAACAGGGAAGAACCACACTTTGAATCGTACAGTAATTAAGGTTGGAAAAGACCTCTAAGATCATTGAATTCGAACATTAACCTAGCACTGCCAAGTCCACCACTAAACCATGTCCCAAAATGCCACATCCCTGCGTCATCTCAACACTTCCAGGGCCGGTGGTTCCACGACTTCTGTGGGCAGCCTGTCCCAGCGCCTGACAACCCTCCAACCATCGATGTCCTCGTTGTGCCGAGTCCACCACTAACGGACACGGCACCGCAGGTGCGGCCTCACCGGTGCCGAGGACCGGCTGCACGGAGCACAGATCTCCCCCGAGAGCTCCATTACCGCGGCTGCAGGCCCGGCAGCCCCGCTCCGGCGAAGGCGCCGCGGCCGCGGCCGCGCCGTGAGGGGCAGTCCCCGNGGGCGATCCCGGCGCCGCTCCCGGCGCGGCTCCGCCGGCCCCCGCGGCCGGGAAGGGCCCTTCGCCGCGGCGGAAAGCCGCCACGACCCCTCCGCCGCAGGTCCTGGTGGGCGATTTCAGCGCTGCCCGAGGTGCAGCGGCTGGGGGTCGTCCTAAACGGCGTTAATTATTAATTGGTTGCCGGCCACGCCTGATGGGTTCCCCGGGGCGCGGCAGCGTTTCCCTCCCGAGCACGGGGGCAGTTCTTTGGCACAGGCGTTCTTGCACTCGCACATCTGTGAGCCCAAAGAAATCCCCGCCGTGTCCCACTGCGGCGCCTCACAGTCAGCCAACACCGCCTTATTAAGACAAAATCACAGGAAGAAGGAGAACAAATAGAAAGTCCTTTTTGATGAACACATGTAACAATTATGTGCAAGAGGAAAAAACCCCAAAGTTAATAGAGCACATTATTTTTATCCATAGGTTCAGGTTTGTGGATGTTCTTTGTGGATGGTTTTCCCTCTTTTCCCCCCTCTTTACCACGCTCCCTCCACCCCCCCCCCCCTTTTTTTTTTTTTTTTTTTTAATCAATGTATATAAGANTTTTTTAAAAACAG
Organism: Polioptila caerulea; assembly: GCA_013397295.1. Taxonomy (NCBI): domain Eukaryota; kingdom Metazoa; phylum Chordata; class Aves; order Passeriformes; family Certhiidae; genus Polioptila; species Polioptila caerulea. Next base: position 12,962 of record VYXF01006531.1, on the reverse strand, counting down.
ATGTTGCCAAATGTTTTTTGAATCACACATACTCCAAAATGCCTCACAATCGTTTGTGGAACAAGCCCCAGGCTCTAAACCCTTCTATCACTAATGCAGCCTCCTTGTTGCTAGCTTGCCAAACAATAGCCATTGTTCCTGAAGGGTCTAGCCAAAAATAATATGATGTGCAACTGCCTTCCCGCTGTTGTCTTTGCAAAACTAGTTAAAGTTCCACAGATGCCTTTATGGATGATGTACAGCACAAATAAACCCAAAAGGAGCAGAAGGTTTTGAAAATCTTGTAGGAACATTGGAAGTAGGTGGAGTAGAAAAAAGAAAGTTGTAGGGGATGGAAGAGAGAAAACTAGAAAACTATTATGAGAAAGAGTTTATATTACATGATAGTGAAATGTTTAGTTATGTAGCTGTTTTCATGTTGCAGAAGTGATACCACAAATATCTGAGTACTCACATCACTACAACTTGCACAAAATTTGTGAGTTTGGTGGTTGTGCAATTGCACCTTAAATGATGCTTTTATGCAGCTCTTATTTTGGAAAGAATCACTTTGAATTAGGATTTGAGAGGGAATATAAAATGGCAACCCTTCCTGGCTGGAGAAATACATTATCTGAAGAAGAAATAACGGGGAATCATAGGGGTCAAAGACCCACAGCTAGATATATATAGGCTTAAGCTTATGGGCAGTCTGGTCTGTATTGAATTCCAAACTTAAGTATTGAGGTGGGGGAAATTTTTTTTTTTAAATTTAGTTATTTTGAACTGCCATCCTAAAAACTGAGTTTATTTCTTATGTGTGGTTCATTAAATACCAGTGAAGGATCAGGTTAGCCTTTCTGCTATCAGTCCAGGCCACGATAGAGGCTCCTTCATGAAGCAGTGGAACTTCATACTGTTGTTCTCTGTTGTTCTTTGTGTTCTCATGTTGTACATAAAGATCATTCATCTTCCATCAGCAGTACATTTATTGATAAAGAAAGGCAGGTCAAATCCACATGCACACTGCGTGTGGTGTGAAAATGGACTGTCAAGTTTTCCTTCGCATTTCTACTTCTAATTGTTGATCCACTCAGTCATCCTAAGCCTCACTCCTAGACTCACACAAATACAGAGCTGAACTTTGACTGCAGTCCTAAATCAGAGGTGTAGGAAAAATTGAGCAAGTGAAAAAAAGGGCACACAACTATTTCAGAGGAAAGCTAATAATAAAAAAACTTAAACCAATATTCTGGCAAATAACAAAGCTGATATTTCTATATAATGTAACTCAATTACGAGGGATTTACTAATCACATCATATTTATTGTTAACAAATTGTTGCAAGTGCCTGCTACAATGGGCCTCTGTTTAGCCATTACTGGCTACTTGACAAATTATCTACAGTGTTAGAAGGTCACAGAAGAGCAGTAGGGAAACACTGGGAGGGGGGAAAAAAGGGAAGGAAAAAACCCCCAAACCCCAACTATATAGCAAGACGAGACTGTGGGAGAATGTCAGATATGCTCTCTTTAAGCACAGCTGTCCCTTATAAGGAAGAAAATCATTACAAACGTTAAGCCCAGCCTGTGGGCAAAGCCTGTGCCACCCAGATGTACCCCCAGCACGTGTCCCTGGAGACATGTCCATGTACTCATCATGGAAGTATGTTCCACTCAATGTACAGCTGCAGCATCGTCCTCCCCGAGGGACATGGCATCTATACGTCCAGAGAAACAACACGTGGGCCCAGGCCTGACCCCCCCGACCTCCACATGCTGCAAGCTGCTTCCAGAGCTGAGGGAGAGGAAATGACCCAGAGGAAACAATGCAGGACATCATTCCATGAGTGCAATCTTTTGGTCAGCTGGGAAAAAAACTCAAACAACGAAACAGTCATGATAGAAATTAGGTTGATCTGGTGGTTACACTGACAGAAAAATAATGCCTTTCCTTTTAGTGTCGTGGTGCCTTTTAGGAGTTTCTGGTTTGTTTTGCTGAATTGTTGGGGTTTGGAGTTTTCTGATTATCAGAGCCCTCCCAAAGCACTCCTACACTCTCTGTCTGTGCATGTGAGTGCCGTCTCCTATTCCCCAATGAGAAAGGCATTTTTAACGAATTGATAAGACAGAATTTTCCCATACAGTCACTATCAGGCAATTGCATGGTGTGTTAGAAATGAAAAAATGTGCTCTAATTTGGACTAGCCCTCCAGTTCCTCCCCCTTCCTCATCCCAGGGTCAGAGCCAGATAGAGAAACATCTCCCAGTCTACAGCACTCACATTCCTGAAGCAAATACCAGATGCAGTCCTGTGCCCTAGGTTTGGTCTGTTTGCCCATGTCCTTTAACTGTTGGAGAATTTCAAGGAAGCAGGAAAAACAGCAACTGAAGGAATGAAAAAACAGCCGCTGTATCCAACATTGGCAGCAAGCACACAAAATCTGTGTGTCACATCTTACTTATGTGTTGCCCCATATGCTTTGAGGAACAATCAGTAAAGTCTGATTTCCCTCACACAGACTGAAAATATCTAAGACCTAAGCTTGTAATGAAAACCATGCTTACACTGAAGGTTGTATAGGAGGGTTTTCCTATGGCAATGAGGCAAGGGGCAAAGTGGAATTCCATTTTTGCTAACATACCATCCCATTAAACACCTGAAATGTCCAAAGCATTAGAGAGGAGATTTAGGTTTGGGCAAGAAGTATTGTCACAGAATAATTTCATAATTAATGGAGGAGTTATTTCATTTAACTCCAGTTGCAGTGAGCTTTCAGTTCTCCTTGGTGTCGGGAGCAGCCAGGGCTTTCCAAGGGCGGGCAGCACGAGGCAGCAGGCCATATCTGTCAACAAGGCATTCTGTGGGCCAGCTCAAAAACCTCTCTTCCTGCCATTGTTATCCTTGAAGCCATGGAATTTCATCCAAATGGATTTGACCCCTTGGTAAACAGCCTGTGCATACTTCCCTGATTAGGGTATTCCTGTCAGATGAAAAGAAGGACGGGGTGGAACTGGAAGAAGAGTGGCTTTCTCCACCCCTGCCCAAGCAACACGAGCATCCTGCTGCACACTGGGCTCCAGGACGGGCACGTGGCTTTGAGGAAAAACAGCTGGTCCATTGTCCAGTGGGGGAGCAGGTCTGTGTGCCTCGGGTGTGCCCCACAAGCAGCGACTGCTAGAGGGGAGAGAAGAGAACTCAAAGGATACTGTACTTCACCCAGCTTGTATTTGCATGTGGAAGAAATTTGTTGGTGTCATTTTGACCCAAGAATTAGGTAAAGTCTTTTATTATGGCAAAGTCAAGTCTGAAATGCATTGTTCTTTCCCATGGTGCAAATCTCAATCTGCCCTAACGCTTTGCCATGCTTACAGGTAGTTCTTAAACCTCTCCATCTGTTTTCCCCCTCATTTTTGTGCCAGTCTATGCCCTGCTAAATTCCCTGTACCTTACTAGATGATCTCAAAATTTCATATAACTCAGAATAATCACCAATTAGTATTGCCATCTGCTTCCAGCTCTCCCACTTTATTTTTCTCCATTCTATATCCCCAACTTCCCTACAAAAGAAACTTCACAATTTCTTCCGTGACAGGGCTGCTGATGTCCAAGGACAGGCCACTGCTGCCACTTCAGGTCTATCACTTTAACTTTAGCCATTCACCCAACTATGTGCTCCTGTACAGCCATGTGCTGTTATTGTGGTTCTAATCAGCAAAGGTTACACAGCTATATCAATTGTTTCAGCACACTCTTGGCCACGAAGTTCACATGAATATACTGAGCTGAAAATAGAGATTATCAAGGAGTCAGGCTAAGCAGATTACTTGCAGTTACAACTCCTTATTTGTTTTATTCCCACACACTCACCTTCTTGTCCTGCCTTCCCTTCTCCCCATCCATACTGCCAGCATACCAGTTGGAGCAGTGCTGCAGCTTTGCTGTGAGCAGTGATCCTGTATCATGTAGGCAGCTGAATTAAATCCCATCACTGTACCCACTAAAGTGACATTGTGACAGGGATGACACGGGCGTGCATTGGCAGCCTCATGGCAGTAAATGATATTACAGTAAAGACACTTCACTGGAAAGGACAAAGCACATTGAATTAAACCTCAAGCCAGGCTGCTCATAGACAGCGGATGCAAATGATTGTCTGAGAGTTCTACCTGTGCCAAAACAATAATGAGTGATAAAAAGGGATTTGGACATTGTTCACTTTTCACTCTCAGCCAGAATCCAAAGAAATAAGCATCACACATGCACACATTTTGAAATTTTGAAACAAAAGCGCTCACAGAAGATTGAAATTTTGGAACAAACTCTGTTCTTAGTATCACTGTCAGTAGTTGTGTAAACTACATCAGAATTTTGGCCCCTGCAATTCAATAGAGCTTTCATCATCTTCTAATCAAAAGGTTTATGCCAGATAACTTGCATAAAGTGATCTCTCTATATAGCTGTTTTCTTATTTACATTTCACCCATCTTGGACTGTGTTGCTCAATGAGACCACTTCACTTTTATATTCAGCCTGTCATATTTTTGGTTCTAAGGAGCTAGCGTGAGGTAGTTATGCTTGGATCACAGCTGATATTGAAAATTTATTGAATTGAATGCTGACATTCAAAATTTACAAAAGGTTAGCTTGGAATAGTTTATTAATCAAATTAGTTCAATACCTGGAAGCTATTCTATGGATAGTGTTGCCTGTTTAAACCCTGCTTGGTTTAGTTTAATTGTGCCTCTTAGAGATTCAGGTTACTGATAAGTGTGGCCTGCCACCACACTCTGCTTTCCACTGTCTTTAAATGCCATGTTCAAAAAATGTGACATTAAGAGCATTTCATCCTGGGGTTCTTTTTGTTTGGGTTCTGTCCAGAGACTCCTTAAGCCCTGTGCTGTTCTCAAAAGCAAAATGATGTCCAGAATCTCTTTTTCTGCCTTTTGCACTGTATTTATAAAAAATCAGATTTCCTTTTAATTAAGTGACACTAGAAGAGTGGACTCTAAACCAAGACATCACCTCTATTTCAGGGAAGGAAGATTAGGAGCTTGCAACATGGCTATTGGACTCCATAGAAACAGTCTGGTATTACAGCCTCTTCCCGGAGACCAGCTTTTGTTTAACTTCTCCCACTAGTTTATTCCTCAACAGCTTCTCCATATAGAGGTGCCTTAAATAGCTCTTCTTGAGCTCTCTAGCTTGAGAGAAAAGGTTGCCAGTTATCCTTAAATATAGCAGTGATCCCTCCACCAAAACTTGTTTAAAGCAAGGGTTATTTGTGGGGCACAAAGGTCGGTTGTTAGCCAAATACTTTGTGCCTGTCATGGAGTGGTTACCTCCTTTTTCATAAATGCAACCACAGAAAAATCACATTCCATTTAATTAGAAGATAAGATCTATCCTTTTCTCAAGGATTAAATGTTTCAAATATGGTGGTGAAAACAAACTTTTCTAGATCTCAGAGCAAATAAAACCAATTCATCGAAGACAAGTATTCTTGGAATACCCCAAAATGAACATTAAGGGAAAAGATGCAGGAAATTCTTTTATAAGAGGTCAGATCTGATATAGCAAGCAGAACATTTTTGTTCTTTCTCAAAAAATAATGGGGGCAATCTGGTCAGGATTCCTCAAAAAATTTGTGCAAGAACTGACACAAAATATGGAAATTCTGAATGGTAATTCTACTCTTCTCAAGCATCTGTTTTGCTTTCCCAGGCAATGCATTGTTAAGCACAGTATTGATTAGCTTTGATTTAATGCAGGTTCTCCTGTGACTACTTACCCATAACAATGAAAGTTTTTCCTCCCTAAATGGAAATAAGAAGGAATAACATTTTAGAGCAGTACGTATCAAACCCTATGGTGGTTTATACCTGGAATATAACAGTTCAGAAATTAAAATAAATAATACTGTTGACTCTTAATAAAACAAAATTTAAATACTCCCTTTATTATATCTACTTTTTTATTTCCCTTCCTAATTTCCATGTTAATAAAAGCTGTAGTTATAAAAAAGTCTGGGAAGATAATGGAGACATAAAGTAGCTTCAGAACCAGGTTTGAGTGGTAAATATCAGTCATATTTCTTTTGAGCCCATGTAAGAGAAACACCTAGTTTGCCTTTCTTCCCAAGCAACTTATTGTGGTTCTTTAGGAACACAGAACAGTTTGCATTTTGTCAAAATTGGTGCCACTTACGGAAATAAATTAGAGCTTTCTAATGCAATGATTTCTAATACAATTCATCTGTCCCTGCATGAAATTCATATTGCAATGAAAAACGAACAGCATAGAGTAGTTGTGCACTGGAGACTTTCTGCTAGCCATTTCATTCCCAAGCTCTGAAAAGGCTTGCAGTTTAATCTGGCAGACACCAGAAATTACATAACATTAGGCTCACGCAACACAGAGCTCCTGAGGAGGGCCAGAACAGCAGGCACTCCTGCCCCAGGCCTCTGTTGCTTCTCAAGGAACGGTGGCAAGAACGCATTATTGCACGAGCACCACTTGTTTAATTAATTTAGTTCAGGCTGTCCTCATGCGAGGCACCCGGTCACTGGATGGCTGAGCAGGACACAGCAGGTGACACGGGAGGTAGGATGCCATCACTGTGCCAGACAGTTTGTGCAAGGGCGCCTCACTGCTGAAATAAAGGTGATGAAAGATCATGCCCACCTCCTGCCCCTCCTGGCAATGCCCCTGCTCCACGTCTGTTCAGCTGACTTGCTGATACACACGCAGAGAGCAGAAAGGAGCAGCAACGCAAACCCTTGGTTGGCATTTTGGAAAGGCCTTTGGTTGGGTTTGTTCTCCCTGCCTTGCCCCGAGAACAGTATTTCTGTTTCTGTCTCTGCCATTTCTCCATCTCTAATGGAATCTTTAATGTTAGACACAGAGTAAGAAAGAAGTATAACAGAGAGAGATTTAGAAGCTACTACAAACCGAACCCTTTTGCTAAATCTATCTCTGCATTCCCAATTTCCACGAGTACAGGTTGAGACCATACCATAGAGCAACCATTGAGGTCAAAGAGGCATCTAAAAGCCCCAAGTTACTTCCCAGCCTTTGAGCCAGGTTTTCAATTATCTTCTTTCTTTTTGTGTGTAAGTGTTCAATGAACCTGAAAGTGTTTTTTTATTAGGAATTTTTTTTAGTGCTTAAAAAACCACACTGGTGCAACAACAGGAGTTGAAACTCAGTGTAATGGATACAAAAATATTTTGACATCAGAGCTGGTGTTACAGACTTACTTTCTATTCCACAACTTGCTCCTGCTTTCTTCCTTTTTCATCTCGTACGTGTTGTACATATTGATGGCAGTCTTCTAGTGGTGTGGTTGCAGTGGGAGTGCAGACAGCAGCTCTCACCTGCAATAGAAAATGAGCTTCTATTTGTGCCATGAGTATCCTATGCCATTTATAAATGCCAAGCTGTTTGGTTGTGAGTTTGGGTTTTGTTCTGTGTTCTAAGACATAGGTATTTTGGAAAACATACTTGCTCCCTCAAAATGCTAAGCTGCTTCACAATGTCTCAAAGGGAGGAAATACAACTAATAGTCATCTTTTAGAAAGTGACAACTGGCTCATGAGTAGCAACTGTGCCTCATGCAATATAATTGCTGGTATTTCAAAAGGTGACTTTGTAAGCAGGGATGTTTATAAGGCACCCTGCTGTCTGCATGCTATTCAAAAGTTGCTGTGGTTTTGTGTGATTTTTTAAAAAAATTTTTGTTTGTTTTCAGCTTTTATCTTCTCCATAAAAGCAACAGTTTGACATTAAAGCAGAGTTGGCAGGCAATTGAGCTCTCAAGTAACAAAATTGTGGTCTCATATAGTGTCTGATATAAGAATAGAACAAAAGAAACATGGAGATAAATTCTGAAAATTATTTTAAAAGACCTACTTCTCAAATATTATCTCTCTTCCTGAAAAAACAGCTGTGAAAGACAGAAGTATAAAATGAACTTCTACCAAATAATTTTTTACTGAAATTTCCTTGAGCAATGCATTTAGATTACCTGCTGTCACCTCAAACAAGTTTGTAGGATCATGGACTAAGCTAGGTTAGAAGGAGCCTAAAGAGATCATCCAGTCCAGCCTCTTGACAAAGCAGAGTCAGCTGTGAACATGGGGGGTTTTAAAAAACAAATCTCCCAATTCATTTGTGTATATCTTAACCACCACTTAGGACTAGAAGGCAGCCTCCTCCTCATCAAGCTTTTGAAAACAATTACATGTGAATTTCTTTTTCTTCTTTAAGTACAAGGGTATTTATTTTAATGTGACAGAACATGAAGACTTTTCCATTGTGCAGTGAAAAAGGCAGGGAACGAAAAGCCTCCCTTGGTAAATAAATACATCAGCACATATAAGCAGGAATTTGTGGAGACAATGGAAATGTGGACATCTGACTTGTACAAGTTAACTCCAGGGAAAAGAGGTTAAAAACACAATTGCCTTGGACATCTATAGTTATGGCTTTGCCATATGGAATTACAATGAGGTAAGGCCAGACTAAGCAAGTACATAATCAGGCTTTTCAATCTAGTCAAAGGAGGTGCTGGGGAGAGGTGACGCTGACAAGAAACTAAAGTGTAACTGAGACAGTATCATGAACAAGAAGTAGCGGAAGAAGTCAGAAAAAAAATATTGCTCCTCCCACTCAAACCTCCCTCAAAACAAAATTTTTTCTTTCAGGTCTAACTTTGATGCTGTTGTTCACATGTAGCAAACTTGTTGAAGCCCAGGACAGCTTAAGGGTTTCCAGGAAAGAAAGTGGCTCAAACAGAATAATGAAAAGGTAAGGAAGTCCACATCATGTGCTGAGTTGTGAATGTCTGCTCAAGGAGTGAGCTAATGTCAATGTGACAAAGTGGGAAGCTGCTAATGACAGACAAGCTCCAAACTGGATCGTTCCTGGGGATTCCCAGGTGCTTATCAGATGAAAAAATAATTGCAGCCAGGAAAATGCAAGAAAACATTAAAAAAAAGAAAAAAAAAAAGAAAAATAATATTCTTCTGCTCTCTTGGTTGTGTAACAATCTCCATAGCCTCATCTTGAGTCACTTTTCCAAAGCTTTGTCCAGTCAATTATAAATACACCTCCTAAAGAAACAGAATTGCATTGGCAGGGAAAATGATGTGGGGATCCAAAGGGTCTTTTCTATCTCTAATTACCATGACCTCAGTCGGACATGCCCAAAAACTTTTAGAGGAATGTGTGTTAACACTTGCATGAGGACATGGGTCCCTGGGGAGGTAAATGTGCAATTGCTCCAGCAGAGAAACATCATCTAACTACTCAGGAATGAAAACTTATTGTACACTGAGACAGTATTAGTCCAATTGAGCAATTTCTTGTCTTATTTTTTTCTTTATCATCAACAATCTCCCAATGTGATCCATTTCAACAAGGCTTTCTATCCCACTTAGTAAAGAATCTCCCAGATTTCATATATTTTTAAACTACAGATGATTAGTTTAATTCAGCAGTATTGTTTCATACAAATTTTTTAAAAAATTATCATTATCAGATAAGCAAAATCTTGTTTTGGGAACAAATTGCAGCATGTTTCAGATAGTCTCTTCACTGAGTATGTCTCCCCTCTAAAAATCAGTGACTGTAGTAATAACTAGAAATGATTGTACTGCTATTGTTAACACTACTTGAATGAAAAAGAGTTTTTCATGAAACTTTATAAATATTTCTATGCTGGAGAGCTTTTATCTAAAAAACTCTCAGATTTTAGAAAAAATATTTCTGCTTTTGTTCAGTTTTCAAATAACAAAGATTTTCTTTTAAATTGTTACAAAATTTTTCAGCAACATTATATGCAAGTTTTTTATTTACATCTTTCTATTCAACAGGTACATTAAAGTGTCATAAGAGATTTTAAAAAAACCAATAAAATTCAATCATATCCATCTATTTCCTGAGAGGGAAAAGGAATTACTGACATTTTATTGTTGTTTTATTTTAATAAAAAGAAGCACAGCTGGTCTGTTTTGATAGCAAGTCCTGAGAACTTGTCAGAACAAATATTATTAATGACTAAAGTGGTGACAGTTGACTGCAATTGGATTCAGCATTCCCAGAAGAGCTTATTGCATAACCATTGTGAACCTACGTGGTTAAACTAAACAAAAGGATTAACACACAAATCAGCACAAGAGAGTATAACCATGTCAGACCTAGGCAACTTCACCTCTGGCTTTCAGTGTCTGAGGAAAAGGCCTGGGAATAACATTGAGAGTGGAACTATTGAGAAAGTTGGGGAGCTTGACATGGAGCAGCAAGAGGGTGCCCTCTAAGTCTGAAATCAGGGAAAGATGTTGTAGTTTTAGGTTATTTTCCACCCCAAAACCTGCCCACCACAACCAATGCAGCAGTANCCTGGGCAACTTCACCTCTGGCCTCTGGCTTTCGAGGCAAAGGCCTGGGAATAACATGGAGAGTGGAACTATTGAGAAAGTCGGGGAGGCCTCAGCTTGACATGGAGCAGCAAGAGGGTGCCCTCTAAGTCTGAAATCAGGGAAAGATGTTGTAGTTTTAGGTTATTTTCCACCCCAAAACCTGCCCACCACAACCAATGCAGCAGTAGCTTAAAATGTGCTGAGACTGAGAGGATTGGAAAAGCACACGCCTGTGGACATATGCCTCTTGATATCAGCTTTGTCAGTGTTGAAGATAAATATTTGAAGAGAAAAATTTACACTTCTATTATTTTTCTTTGTTAAAACAATAAGAGAAAAAAACTCCTGCTTCTTGCTCCACAATGATGTGACTTTGGCTACATTTATAAGAAAGATTTGAAAGAGGCAGGAACTACCAAATCGCTGAGGGAAGTGGAGATCTTTTTATCATCATCATCTTCATCATCATCATCATCACTTTGTTATTGTCTTGAGATTAGCCTTAACAACAAGAGCTATTTTTGAAACTGAAATATGGGTAAAAATTGCTTGGGTACCGAGCCAAGGTTTCCTAGGGCACTGTTCTTTAGCTGGGTTTTTAAACATTGTAGAAAACCCTTCAAAAAGTTTATTTTTTTAAACTTTTTTTTTTTTTT
>VYXF01006528.1:318700-331271 GCA_013397295.1 Polioptila caerulea | reverse complement strand
GGTGCCGGGCTGCCGCCCGGGCGCAGTGCGGGTGCGCCCGGTGCCCGAGTCCCTCGGGGCTCGGCGTGCGGCGCCGGCACTGGCCCTGGCACTGGCCCTGGCACTGGCGCTCTGCTGCGCCCAGGGCTCCTGCGGAAGCATGGGCTCGTCACACTCTCGGGGCCTGCCAGCAAACCTTGTTTGTTGGGCACCTCAGAAACCCACGGGAGCTCGGGCGGAACCCGTGCTGAGGTGTGGTGGCATGGGGTGGTGCCTTCTGAGTTATTCCAGTATCAAAGGTGGTGTTTTTCAGTACGGTGGAAGCACAGTTCTTGGTAGCTGTTCAATGCAAACAAATTAATAGTTTGGCACGTACAGATGTAACGTTGGTGTCAATGTATATGTCCTTGGAAAGACTAAAACAAGCGGCCTCTCTTTGTGCTCTGGGAAGGCTGTAGCTCAGCAGTGAAAGAATTCATACAGGGCTGTTGAATGTGTGAGTACTTGGGGAAAGTGTCGTTATGTGCTTGACCTGTTGAACTTTTCTCTAGGCATCTGTCCATGCTCACTATCAGCAATTGGATAGCTTAATTCCTCCTGCCCCATGGACCTTTGGTCTGACCCAGTGTAACAACTGTTATTTCTTAAATCTGTATATATTTTCTATATGCATATAAAACACAGAGGGGTAAAAAAATGTTTCAGCATTTTCTGTCATCTCTGATGTGGTTGTGAACCTGTGTGGGCATATATTGGGAAGTCTGTGCTATCTTGCAGGGTTAATATGAAAATGCACTTGCAGCATTGAAGAATTATTGATACATGTTTATCATTGCTGTATTATGGCTTAGCAGTCCAGAATTACTTTTTATATTGGCATTTGTTTCAAGAACTTGGCAGTCTTACCCGGGCTAAAACATCCGGAGTGCAGACCAAGGCCTTACAGACGGTCACATGCTGAGTAACTGTTGCAGGCCAAGTGCTGGTTCCTCTCTGAAGAGTGAATTGCTTCACAGCACGATCCTCATAAACATTAGTTTGGTGAGCTGCAGAACTGGTAGGATCTGGCTTCCCTTTGTGTTCCTGTCATGCACCTGACACTGAGTTGTGTGCAAGCCTGAACAGAAGTTGTCCTCCACCTGGGGCGTTCTCAGGCAATGTCTAGCAAGGGTGGAAGCAGTGCTGCACTGCACTCTTCTATAACCAGCTGCCCATTTCTACCAACTGTGTCAGAACTTGTTCAGTTCAGGGTTTTTTTTTGTGAGCAGTCTGCTTCTCTGTCCCTCACCTTTAAATTGAACCCAAATCCTAGAAATTCTTCCTTCAAAACAGCTCTCTTTGCGTATGCGAGTATTTTAAAAAGTGGCTGAAAGACAAGAGTGCTCATGTCCTTCACGACACCTTGTCTCTGGCGTGGTAGCCATTCACCCCAATTGCGTGTGTTTGTTAAATCAACTTTCATGGGGTGAAGATCAGCTATTTTTAACCATGTAAAAAGTAAGTGTCCATATTGCATTAGCTGCCTAATGTTCTACAAACACAAGACAGGTGCTAACAAAGGATGATTCATCCCCTAACAAAGGTACTTTTAGAGAGAGAAACCTGATCTCTCTGTTGATTATGAGGAAAGGTTCTGGCTGTCTTGCTGCAGAATCCAGTAGGTCTTTGGTGGTCCCTTCTCTTCTGGCACGCGCTACTTGACTAATACAAGCAAGAACAGTTGGCATCCTGCAGGCTCTTCTGCCTCAGATACGAGACCCCTTGTTGTGTGCTGAGGCCACAAGTTCTGGCTTCTCCTCCACCAAGCCAAGTCTCTTAACTGGCACCTTGGTGCCATCAAGAAGTGCTGAGGTCTATCCTTGGCAGTTTGTTTTCTCTCTCCAGTCTCCAGTTTCTTGATTTTTGACCCATTTGGCCTTCACACCCTCTTGTGTTAATGTTTTTATCTTCCTTGTAATCCCTTGATTCCCTTCCTGCTTTCTTTTATCTTAGCTGTCCCTTTCTAGGGAAGATCTTTTTTGGATTAGACTAGTTGGAAGGTAATAGTGTCAGAAAATAAATACCTAAACAAATATGTAAGAACAAGCTAAGCGTGTGTTATGCTTCCTTCAGATATCTCACCTATTTGCAACACAAGAACTCCCTAAATTTGCCTTTCCAGACCTTGGTGTGTACTGAGAGGCTTGGACTCCATGCTCCATGTTCCCTGATGGTTACCTAAGTGAGACTGCCTGAAGAGGAGAGCATGCTGGCTGGGCCACGCCTCACCTGAGTGACTGGAAGAACCTAGAGAGTCATAGAGCTAGGATGAGTTCCTTAGAGTAGACAACAAACATTACAAATGCCAAGCCATATGCAATATCACTATATATAATATGTAAATTGTACAAAACAGATGTTGCAAAGCAAGCTGTCAGTACGGTAGAAACAAATATACATAAGTTATGGTTTTTGCAGCTATTAATCAACCTGCTTCTGTATATTCATTCCAACAAATGTGCCAGACATTGACTTCACCTAGGAGGCCTGTGGTAGAGCTGAGGCTGACAGCTCTCCTATATTTGTTGGTGCCTGAAAGACACTGATCATCATGTCTAGTGTTCTGCATCATGCAGTGGGTGTTAAATTTTATATGTGAGTTTAATCAGCAGTGCTATAGAATAGAAAGTATAAGGACAAACCACATTAACCTATATAAAATAGCTATAACTGTATAAAGACAAAATAAACTGTAAGGGTTACAGAGCAGGTCCTCTGGCTGCCATTTGGGTGACGTGGAAGGGATCATCAAGGTAGTGGCTCCTGAGTTTTGCCCCTGAGTGGTTATCATCTCTTCTAGAAATTGCCATGCACAGCTTAAATTCTTTCCTTTTATAAACACAGGAGAATAACATCTTCTATTGGCCAGTGTTAGGAACAGGATATTATTATATGAGAAAGGATTTTGTCCCACCATTCTTTTTTTTTTTTTTTTTCTTCTTCAATAATAAAACCTTTAGCAGTTATAGGAACTGAATGGGATTGTTCTGAGATGCTGTACACTTCAGAATGGTCTGTGGGTTTAGCTCCTTTAAAAAGATCTGCCTTCTTTTGTGGGGTGGGATCCATACTTTTTAATGATCAGATACCACTTAACAAGTGTTACAGTATTTTTGTGAACATACAATAAATCATGAAACTTATCAACACAGAGCTACTTTAGGGCTTCCTCATTTTGTAAATGAATATGAACACAAGAATATCAGGAGCCTAATATATACAAAACAAAATAGCTCTGGCTAGTGGTAGAATCTGCTCTTTCCCTTCTATTAGCTAGTTGGAAAATCACCATTGCTGTGATTTTGAATATGGGCTGCAATTAGATATACACATTAGAAGTATCTTTGCTTTAATTTCAATACTAAACACGGATTTTTTGATTATTTTTTTGCAACTTGCAGTTAAAAGGAAGTGTTACAGATAGTATTGACTTCACAAAACCTTTTGTGGATGGGCTCAGCATAAGAGACTCATTGCCTGCTTGTAATGCAACAAGTTGTCCTTTCCACAGCCCACAATATTTATAGGCCTTTCACCATTTGCAGTGATTTACTACTCCATTTGACCTCCTTTTCAAAGCTCTACAGCCACAAAAAAAAAAAAAAATCTGTTTCTTGTTTTCTCTTACTGTTTTACCACTCCTTCTTGTTTTACGTATCTCCCCTTTTTCCTAGGATCTTTGTTAGCCCTCTCTATTGAGGTAGCTGTGTCTGTCCTGCAGTGCTTTGCTGAAGATCTGCTCGACCTTCCCTGGGATCAGGCTGTTTAGGGAAGTACACAGCCTGCTGTCCTGTGGTCTGTGGCATGTGTCTACTTTGTTGCTCAGCCTAAACTGTGACATGGGCTTGATATGCATTCCAGGAATAGCACATTGTTCCAACTGGTAACAACGATTCACATACTTTTGCTAGAGCTGCTTCCTCTTAACCCTAAAGTTGATTTTTTGTTAATGACGTTTTCCTCCCATGGAAACATGGTAAACAGTCTGGGACTGCAGGTTATTCATATAGAAAAGCAGATGATGAGGTTTGACATTTCACAGGAAAAAGAGGTCTGAAGATTTATAACAAGGTGCTTCATTCACTGTTTTTAAACTCTGAAAATAATAGTCATGCACCATTAGGAAGGAGGTAGGGAAGTCTTTTTCAGCAGTGAGCAGCCTATTGAGTCATAGTACCTTACCTTTTCTCCTGGTGGCTTTTCTCATTAAAAAAAAAAATAATAATTACCCAGATATAACAAAAATGGGTAAAACCCCCTTTCTTAGATCATGTGTGTTGAAATGAAATTAGAAGCAGTGGGGAAAAGTTAATACCAGCAATTGAAATAGTTTGCTTTGTTCTCTTATTCCTACCCCTATGTTATGTTTTGTTTGTTTTTAAAGTTAAAAATCTTAAAATTCACAGGAGATGGGCAGCTTTCTTGCATTATTCACAGTCTGACTTCCATCATGGAAGTCTGCTAAACTTGAGGTATATAGGTCCTGGTCTCAAGAATGCAAAGCAGTGATCTATTCTGTTTTTTCTCCTTTGTGTCCTGGAGTTTAACCAGCACACTAGACTAATATTCTCTTGCTTGCTAGTGGCAATTTCTGTGTTTTTTTTTGTTTGGGTTTTTTTTTTGGTAGTAGAAGTCATTAGACTTTCTCCCAAGAGAATCACTGCCAAAGTAAACAAACATCTTCATGAAAGGAAAATAATGTCTAGAGTATTCAGAATTCCATGTTTTACAGATGAGTATTTGTGGCAACTAGTGAATTAAAGTGAATGAAATCCTAAAAGTTTGCTACTTTTGCTGTGCTAATTGAATGTGGCAATTTCTGCTAGCTTCTCAGCTATGCAGTGCAAGTACTGGATGCTAGTTATAATTTAGGATGAAGGAAAATACGAGGTGAAACTCAATTTAGAAAAATTATTTTCTTCTCTTTTTTATTTTTTATTGTTGGGAATTGAATAGTGCGTGTTAACCTCCAAGGAATTGCTGTTGTCTCTAAAATGTTCTGCATGTGGTTGGCAAGAACAACAAGGAGTGAGAAAAGTTCAGCTAAAAAATTCATAAAGGCGGTTTGGTGGAATGCATTACAGTCGTCTGTATACCTCTGTGCTCTTATCCCTCTGAACTGATAATTTTTAGCTGAGATGAAACATTCTGAGGAACAGGAGGCTGGCAGATTTGCAGCATAGATTGTTTGAAGGTTTAAATACTGTGACTATCTCAGCTTACTGTAAGTCTGTAGATATAATGTAAGCTGGAGTTGCTGAAAAGTGATAGAATGGCTCATGTGAACAGCCAAAAAAACCTGTGAAGAGCTTATTTTGTGTGTGCTGCAGAATTCTGCACTCTTTCCACCTCGTCTACAGGATAGCAATAATTCATCAGTGGAGCAGAGACACTTCAAATTTGTTGATGATGAGACCATATCTAGTTCTTTGTTTAGGCAGTGGCTTTCACAAAGAGGACCAGTGCTAACTGGGACCTGCTGCCAATACCATCGTATGTTTCTTGACAAATGCAAAGTGTTCAAAAAGTTGGCACTACAAAATAGAGATACTGTCAATCTTTGTTTAATTCTCAAAATGGCTTTTAAGCTTTTAAAGCTTGTGTTGTTGCTGGTGCACTTGCATATCAGATAACATTTTTGACAGCCCTTATAATATGGATGGTTAATTTGGTCACATTACTAGAACATAAACCAAAATTCTGTAAGTGCTAAGATTTTACTGCTGGTTTTTCCTATGTGCAGAAGAAGGGTTTTTGCAGCAGTGTGTGCTGCTATAGCCAGAACACAGTGTTTTCTCATCATCTTTTCTATGCACTGTGCAGATGCAGCTGCCGCTATTTACCAAACATGAAGGTGTTGTTCACAGCTGAGTAAGTTTGGGTTCTGCTTTACAGAATGCATGAGACATCTCTACTAATTGCACAAATGTTCAGCCTATATTTATGTACCTGAATACTTTGTTGTAGGAGGCAAATTGAAATTTTAAGGAATTATTTCAGTGATCGTTGGCTAGGTCTCCAGGAGCTCATGGAACTGAATTGTGCTAGAAGTAACCACATGGTGCTTCCAGTGATAGAATAAGCTGTTCTGAAGGGTGGAATACTCTAGTGTGACTGCATGTAGGAAATGAGGTAGGAGACCCAAGGAAACTGGAAATTTTTTGGGCAAGGAGTAGCATTCATTGAGTCCTGTGGGTAGCCCTCATCACAGATGCAGCAGGAGAAAGCAAGTATGTGTCTGTAGCTAGGTCTGCCCCTCTGGAGGAGTGTACAGATCATGTAGCAACTTAAACAGGAGTATATGTTTGTACCTCAGCAGGCTATTAAAAAAGTGCTTTCAAGTCCTACAAGAAAATTTATTAGAGTTTACTTATTAACCTCAAAAAGGTAGTAGAGGAACAGGTTCCCCTTCGGAGCCATAGCACCTGTGTTGTACGAAAACCAAAGGCAACCTATCTGATTTATATGTGAAAATACGTTCTCTTGTACTTGACCTTATTTTCTCTTTGAGTGTAAAATGGATGCTCAATAATTTTACACCACCACCCACTGTTTCAGTTAAATTATTTTCAACAGATTCTACAAGAAATTTGTTCCTTTAATTAATATGGAATTATCTCAGAAATTACCAGCGCAGACTCTTCAGATTTACCATAGGGCTAAAATTAATCAGTCTAGAGCTGAAGAAGCACAGATTAAAATTTAAAAAATACATTAACCATATAATTGTGAGTAATTACGATGATATATCCAGTAGTCTAGGTGGGGTCAACAGCTTGGGGCTGGCCACTGGGATATCAGAGTTTTGCTAGTTAGGAGCAGCCAGCCTGCTTGGGGGTAGGATGCTCTCCTTCCTGTTTGCTAAGCATGTGCAGCATGTTTTAGGAAATGCTCCATCATCCATGGCTGTAATGATGAGACTTGTCCAGTGATGAGGCTGTCCCTGAGGGAGGGAAAAGGGGCAGGCCTGGATGCAGTGCAGAATTGAACTCAGTTCTGCCATACAGCAAATGAAGGCTCTCTCAACACTTGGCTTGTTTTAGCCATGTCCCAGCTGCCTTCCTCACCCCTGGCTTTTTGTTTGTTTTTTAACCTACTAAATTATATTTCTGAACAGTGCATGTATACTGAAGCTTTCACTTTTTTTCCTGTGGGTCTCCCCTCTCCTTCTAAATATGCCTAGCTCTAGCTGGACCTCTGAAATAAGAAATCTTGAGTTCTCCCATAATATTTTTCATCTCTGATCTGATGATGAATTGTGAATCAATGTTAAGCTTCATGACTTTTGAACGTTCATGCAATTATGGCGATACAAAGACATTGAAAAGCAATATGCTAATTTTGCCCCATATATTTTGATTATTAAGTCATATTATCCACATGATTATTTCTTAATGCTCATGTATAACATTCTTAATAATTGTAAAGAAAAGAAATCCAAGAAAAATCTTTACCAAGAAACTATGCAAGAGCTAAACGTGTTAGAATATTAATGTTAAAATATTTTAGAAGTCCATCAGCTATAAAAAATAATAATTGAAACCTAGAAAATGTAGGGAAAATAGTGCACTTCAATAAAATGAAATATATTAAAAAAAGAAATGCTATCCAGACAACCTTAATTTACTTCTGTAATCAGAACCTGAGGGAAATGTGGAGTTAAATTTAGTTTATTTCAGTAGGTACTATTTTTTTAACCCTTTATGGGGGGTCTTACATGAAAGAATTATGATTGTTTGCATGCCTTAACTATCAACTCCTCTCTATTCATATGTTTAGCTTTTTTATAAGTTTTATCTGACCAAGTACTTACTGGAAGTCATGCTTTCTAACCACATAGCTACAAGGTGAAGGAGCTGAGGAAAGAGCAGAATTGTTGCCTTCATCTTTTACACAGGGATTACAAAACCTGCTGTAATTTTGTGATTTTTTTCTCTCATGGTGCTGAGACCTCAGATCCGTTTTTATGCAATGGCACAAAACAGTTTGCTGCTTAAGTATTCCTTACAGAAGCTGAGGAACATATATGCCACAAATCAATTGTACCCTTGATATTAAGAGGGAAGATTACATAGATCTTTAAAAATTCCCAAACCTTGGCAAATGACCTTGAGTAATTGTGATATCATTTCGGGTCAGTGTGCTTTGATGGTGGTCAGTCAAAATTAACTAAGTAACCTTTGTTTTAACATTTGTAATTTTTTTTTTGTGTGTGTGCTTATATAGTAGGTTGTAGCTGAAGAGCAGAAAACCTCATAAAATTTCTACATTAGTAAATCAAGCGGCTTTTCCTTTCTGTCTTTCCTCCCAAATAACCTTTCTTTTTTTCAATATTGAAAGGTCGTTTTTATTAGAGGAAATTTACCAGAGACAAGAGTGGTATAATTATGCCTTGTGGATGCTTTTTAATCTTGCACGAATGCCTGTAGAATTCAAGTGTCCACATGGGGAGTTATACCATCAGAACTATAGGGGCGTAATTATGCTGGTGAATTCTGTAGTAAGACAAATGCTTTATGAAAAGGAATTTTATTTTCAGTCTTTACTTTTCAGCTTATTCATGTTCTGAACTTAAAGAAGGTGATCAAATCAATGAAAATAATGAAGACTCAATGGTTACCAAGGGCTGGGGAAATTAGAAAGTAATAAATATATATGTTTCCTGATAACACTCATGTGCATTTTTGTTCTTATTCTCTCGCCAGTGTTCGAGTTGTGGAGGATTTAGTGAAAGGTTAATAAACAAGGCTTGTTCTTTGCTGAGCCTCATAAACTAATATATGTAATAGCTAAACACTGGTAGAATATCAGAGATTCTTAGCTCCCATAAAAAGCAGCTGGGGCTTCAGGCAAATAGGACACTGGAGATTTAGTTGAATACTTTTTAGTCTCTGTAGGACCTCAGCAGTTAACACTGATCAAATCAACCATTGAGTTACTATATATGAATTTTCCTATGTCCCAGTTAAATTTTAATTCCTAAATATGTGAGTCCTAGGACAGTAGTCAAAATGTTCTCTACAAAAGTAGCCCATTTACACAAAAATAACTTTCAGTAGGTCAGTAAGGGTGTAGTAACACTAATAATTATTAGAAAATGTTCTTAGAGTAAATTACAAGCATGTCTCAGTGTAATTGCTGCATAGACTTTAAGAGAAGAAGAGCTCAATCATTTTGGTGATGTAATCCAGTCCAGCCTTAGCACTGACCACAGAGCATCACACTGTATGTCTTGCTTGAAGAACAAGGTGAACTTCATTAAAAAGATGTCTCATTCACATTTAAAGAGTTCAGAGGACAAAGAGTCCTCTACTTGTATACCAACACTCACTGTTCATATGAAGTGTTTTATTTGTGATCTGAATTTAGCTTTGACTTGTTCAATCTTTGCTGGGTTAAAAAAGCCTTTAGTGCTGGACAGTATTCAATGAAAATACTTAAAGACTGGGATCAAGGCATCTCAGCCCTCTTTAGTTGTTAAGCAAATCTCATGGAGGCACTTTAGTTTCTAACCGTAAGGCAAGATTTCTGTATCACCAGTTTTTCTTGTAGTTTCTTTCAGGTTTTCAAACATCTTTCTTAAGTAGAGGACATCTTAAGTAGAGTGTCAGCAGTGGTATTACTAATGAGAGAATTACAGCAGGAGCTGAACAAAAGCATGCTCTATCCTTGCTGGTTTTGAAGCATGGAGAAGTTTTTGTTTTTCATATTTCTCATCACAAGCCTTTTATGAGAGATACTTTGCAAGGGCCTCCATTGGATAACATGTTTTTCAAGGCAGGCTTATTAGAAGGAGACAGCAAGGTGATACCTTGCTGTAATAGCTAGAATATTTGGGTTTTCCCTGGGTAGTGTTGCACACAATGGTAGTGCTTCTCTCCTGCCTCATATTCTTTTTATGTGCTATGAATTCTTTTAGAATTGAAAATACAGCCTTCAGTCTTGTAAATATTGTTTACTTTTTTTTTCAATATGTATAACCAATATCTTTATTATTAATGAAGCATACATCTGTCATTTTAAGTGAAGCAGTTTACGAGGAAGCATGGCTGTGCTGTTTTCTTTATTTCTATTTTTCACCTGTAGAATTTCAAGGTATTGCTTCTTTGTTTTCATCAAAGCATACCCCCTGTATATTCACCCAATATATTCACCCGAGGTAAATGAGTAGAATTAGTCCAAAAAAGTCTTTCCTGTGAGCTGTCTGTTGAAACATTGTAAATGGAAGATGAGTCTGGTTTTGGTTACCAGTAGAACTCTGTTATTCATTTTTAATCAACATAGAATAAAGGTCTTTGCATGGTGTCATGAAATGGTTAGATAAGTCTTTTAGAAGGATAAAAGTATATGGTTTTGCATTTGTGCCCCATCACTCTACACCTGTTTCAGGCCTGCTGTGCAAGCACACTGAAATATTTAAATTTTTTCTTAGTTACCAATAGTTTCCAGTCCTGAACTGTTCTCTCCAGAGCATGCATTGTGCTAGTTACGGTAAAGCCTTAGCTAGACTATCTGAGGATCTTTTTTAGTGTTCTGAAAATAGTGAGATCAATTTTATTGTGGTTGTGTGGATTTGTGCAAGGGGCAGAGCACTGCAGACATGCTTAGAAAAGTGTTGTGGTGCGTGGTTTGATAATTAGTTTTGTTTCAATTGATCAGAGCTTTTTCATGTACTTCCCCCCCACAATGTACCAAGTACCTGCATTGTCAGTTTACTCAGTACCCAGACTGGAAAAGGTCCAGCCCCCTGGGAGGGTGGGAGTTCACCCAAACCTGGGCACTCCATTGGACATTTGACCCTTTCCCCTCTGTCCACTCAAGTTAACCTTTGTGATTGACTGACAGCTTATTGTGTAATCCATGTATCACACTATTGGTCTGTGAAACTGTGTCCACCTACATCCATTTACCTGAGTATAAAAGCCTTTGCACACGTGGTGCAGAGGTCTTTGGGAATTGAGAATAAACATCCACGTCCACCCCAAAGGCCCGTGCTGCTGTCTTTATCCTCTGCGTCGAACCCCGCGGTAACTAGGACCGGCAGATTCTCGTGGGGGACCGTCGCCCCCCAAATTCTCCGTATGTCGGGATTAAAAACCCCGACAGAAAAGGGAGAAAGGAAGCCCGTCAGCCTGAGGTCTGCTTGCAGTGTGACACTGAGAAAGAGGTGATTGAAACTGTAAATAAGGAAACTCTCCTGCAGTTTTCTTCTTTTTATGTTCAATGGAACAGCATATAGTATATAGGGTTTTACATAAGTAGGACTGCATTGAATAAATGCCTATCAACAGTTCAAGGTGCAACATAGAAGACATCAAAAATCAGCAAATTGTGTATTTACTGACAAAGCTTATAGCGGTATCTTAGAAAGCCTTCAGTGAAGGTGAATGGAGACAGGAGACAGTGATGAAATATAACTAAAACTACATAGCAAGTCTGTTTTTCTGTCTGGAGTTCTAACTGAAAATTATAGCACTGAGTATAGCAGCACTGAGCATTTTTGTTTGCTTTGTATTTTTTAGTCAGAACGAAACCTTCTTAGTGATGGAATCATATAGAAAAACCTGGGGTGGAAGAGAACTCTGGAGATTATCTGCCCCAGGCTCTTGTTGAAAGCAGGACCCTACATGAGATAATCAGGGGCCTGTCAAGGCTGATGAGTTCCCTGCTTCTCTGGGTAACCTGCTCAAAGTTCAGTTGCTCTCATGGCAAAGAATTTCTTCTTAAGCAGAAATGGGTTCCGCCTAAAACAGCCTATTGCCTCATGGCACTGGGCATCTTGCTGAAAAGAATATCTGTCACCTCTGTAACAACAATTTTCGTGTTAGAAAATGGTGTTCAACCCTCAATTGTCTCTTCTTCATGCTGAACCAGCCCAATTATTTCAAGCTTTCTTCATCTGTCAAATTCTCCAGTCCTCTGATCAGCTTGACGGCCCTCTGCTAGATTATCTCCAATTTTTTAGTATGTCGTTTTAGCTAAGAGGACAAGACTATACACAATATTCCAGGTGTGGCCTTCTAAGTGCTGAGGAGAATGGAATTGCTATGTCCTTTTTGTTTGCTGGCTGCAGACATACTGAGGAAGCCCCCAACACCATCTGCTTTCATTCCTGCAAGAGCATCAGGCTGGCTTGTGTTCAGCTTATGATCCCTTTACCCTCAATAATACTATTTAATTTTTGACTACGTATAATGAAATAAGGGAACAGAAGTTCACAAAGCTTCTGGAAGAAAAGAGTTTTCCCCTAAAGCCCAATGACTTCAGCCTTCACCCCAGTGTGGGAGACCTGGTTTTAGTTCTTTCCTTCTTTTGGAGAACTGGACCTGTGTTGCTCCCAGCCCTGAACTGTGCCCTCGGGAGGAGGCTGTAATAAGCCACAGCATATTCTGGAGTTCCTTCAAACTCGCATGTTGCCACAATGATATTTTGGTTTAATATACTTCTTGTGTTTCTTAGACTAGAGACTACAGGTGTGATACCTCCTTGGGGTTCATTTGTCCTCTCCTCTCCTCTCCTCTCCTCTACTCTCCTCTCTCCTATCATTCACTCC